>JASDQU010108943.1:293456-330367 GCA_032191745.1 Picea mariana | reverse complement strand
ATGAGAAAGTCATATGTGACCTGGGTCTTATGTTTAAAGAGAGAAATATATGATTTTTTTGAGGGGATTTAAAGATATACTTGTTTAATTATTGTTTCATGATAATTCATAACATTAACAAACTTAAGCCTATAACATGGTTCTTATGTTTCAAGAGAGAAATATAAGATTTTTTGGGGGTTTAAAAAATATATTTGTTTAATTATTTTTTCATGATAATTTATAACATTGCTCAAACATTGTGTATTAATTTTTTTTATGTTAACTTATTTTAATGGATAAAATATTTGTATATCATTTTTTAAATTTAAATGTAATTTGCTTCATATATATTTTTATATTCTTTCAACTTATCAATTTATAAAATTATTAATTATTTTATTGTTGTAATTTTTATATAGTTAATTTTAATTTATAAAGTTATTAAAATTAATAATTATATTATTATAATTTGTATATAGTTAATTTCAATATTATTACAATATGTAGATTTTCACAATTTTTCATAATGTTTTAACAATTTTTCATAATGTTTTAACAATTTTTTTTTTATGATGGGGAAATGTTTACTTAGAAGTTTCAAAAATTCCTTAAATTTTCTCTTTAAATTTTGATTTGACGTTTTTTTTAATAGTATATTTATTCTGAAAAATGGTTTCTTCCATGATTCACCAATAGTTTAGCCAAGACCGACCGTCTTTATGCCATCCTCGCCTGAGTCGATGGTGTTTATGACTTGATTTTGAAACAATTTTAGGTAGCCTCTTGTCTTTCATGTTGTTTAACTTGCTCTTGTACATTAGGTATCTAGTCATATCCATGCTCTCAATGGGGGAGAGGCTTGTTTCTAAGAGGAGGATGGGATAGGGCGCATTTCCTTTAATTTTGAGATTATAGGTTACAAAATTCTTTTGTATTTTCTCTATCTTTCTCAAGGATTCACGAGAGATACTACAACCTCAGACTTCACATCCATAAAGAATAACAGGTATAAAAAGAGTCTCAAAGAGGATTTTATTCTTATCCCAACTCCAAAGATCGGTTGATTTATAATTGTTTTCAAGCCCATAATAAGTTTTCCATCCCCCAATAATCATTTTCTCAATGCTATAATTCCAATTGAGTTTGTGGTGAATATCAATTCCAAGATATTTGTATGAAGTCACTTCCTCCAAGTTGTTGTTTTCATATACAAAGGTATCATAAGGGCTCTTATTGGATTTAATAATCATGACCTTAGTCTTATTAGTATTAACAGTCATAACCATATTGGAGCAAAAATCCTTGAGGATTCTTAGTTGGTTTTCAAGATCATGGGGACTCCTTTCCATAAGAACGATATCAACGACATAAAGAAGAAGATTGATGACTATACCAGTGATAGTAGGGCTGACACAACCTGTTTTTTCCAAGCATTTTTCTAACTTGTTAATGTATATTCCAAAAAGGGTAGGGGACAAGGGACTACCTTGTTTGACTCCAATATTGTTAATCTCTTTTGACCAACCCTCAGTGTTTTTAAACTTACGTTCTCATATATCATTATTGCAGAAGTCCTCAACTCAAGAGACACTTTTATCTCTTCCAACCTATTTCAAAGGTTTTTCCTAGGAACCATGTCAAAAGATTTTCTAAAGTCAACAAAACAACAAAAAAAATTGGTTTTAGTATTGCAGAACTCCTCTGCAATGATCCTAAAGGTAACAAGATGGTTCACAGTTGAATGATATCTCCTAAACCCAGTCTAGCCTTTATCTCTTTTAACGTGACTTTCTAGCCAAAGGCTAATCTTCTTTTCCAAAATAATTCTGTAAAGCTTGGCTAAAATCTGGCTAATCATAATGGTCCTATAATTAGAGGGAATGTTTCTACCCCCTTTTTTAAAAATACCCTTATATCAAAGGGTATTTTCCTTCCAAGAAAAGTCTTTTAAAGAACGCTCTTATTGTAATAATAATATTTGTTTATCGAATTATAAGATCATCTTTCTATCCTTTATAGGTTTCTCCCAACCATATAAAATGGTATATGCATCGATGCATAAGGTTGTTGCATATACTATTTCTCATTAAAAGAAATTTCCTATCACATTATCCTTCCCCTTTTCAAGTTATTTTGTATTTTTACATCTTAGTTTTTTATTTTTATTTTTCTTTAAAAAATACCATTTATGTTGAAAAGTAATTAAAACTATCATAATTTCTTCACATTTTTTCATATTTGTATATTTCATCAAATTTTCATTTTTGAATCATTTATTTTAATAATATAATGGTATATATTCCCCTCTTAATACTTATTCAAACTTTCATCTCTATATATCAAATTCCACAATGAAAATTGTACTAAAATCAAATATCGCCAACACTATTTAGAGTTCATAACATCCTTTAAGCACATAAATATTAATGTGACTTTTTTCATTCACACAAAGATTATTCTTCTAGAGAGACATTAGTAAGGTACCATGCATAAATAAATCATAACATTTTTTTACATCCCATATCTAAACCATGCAATCCTCAAAGGCCCTTGATGTTTATAGGAAAAATCCACCTATTAATAATTTTAATAGTTTAAATACTGACCATAAATCCATCTCATGACACAATATGATCTAACTATTCCATCTCTTCATTGCCAAAAGCACATTTGGAATTTATACATTGGATTTAATTGTAGTCAATAATTTGGAGTACATTATCTACATGTTGGAGGTAATATTTCTATGATTTGTTTTTTATAGATAATTATATCATCCAAGAATACAAACATGAACTTTCTAAAAAAAATTAAAAAAAAAAATCATGAAATTTTAAAAGTAAAGAATTATTAGTGAATACAAAATACATGACTATGAACCACAAGGTATGTTTAAAACACATGCATTCATAAACTTATAAAAAATATTTATATTTTATTATTTACAATATCCTCCCTTTATTTCTTTAGTTCCCTAATGATAAATTGATTTATAATTATGGATAGCCTTAAATAGAAATTTTATCATTCATCACTAAATTTATTGATAATTAAAAAATTACTTCCTCATTTAATTCCATATTCCCTAACCTCCATTATTTACCATTATAACATATAGAAATTAAAAAGAATAAATATCCCCTCCATTATTTACCATTATACCAAATAGAAATTGAAAAAAATAAGTATCCTTTGTATACACTCACATAGTATTTATAAGTTTTCAAGGGTGATCCACCCATGCTAAGAACTCATAATATCCTTATTTGTTCTATATTTTTTTTTCCCAAATTATCTTCTCTTCTCAATCTAATTGTATGGTACCCATATTTAAGATCGAACTTCATGAAAGAAGTCACCACATGAAGCTCGTCTAGAATCTCATGAATAATAGAAATGAGAAATCTATTCTTGATGGTGATTTTATTTAAATCTCTATAATCTAGGCACATCCTTTGTGAATGATCCTTCCTTCTTACCATCACTACCGGTGCTAAGAAACTACTCTTGCTTTGTATAATGATACTTTCATCCAACATCTCTTGTACCATTTTCTCACTTTCATATTTTTTTTTTATGATAGGGATATCTATAAGAACTTATAAGGACTTATGCTAGTGGAATGTACTATAATGTATGAGTTTAATTGGATGTTCACAATCTCTCTCTAGGTGAAGGTTTCTCCTTGGGAATTTATTGGATGATACTTCGATGCTTATCCTATTGTAATTTGTCTTCTTAATTTACATTCACAACATAGAGATTAATAAGAAATCCATTAGAATAGAGAATGACAATAACTCCATCAAAATCTAATTTTAGGAGATTTTCCATTATAATTGAGTTAGACACTTTGGGAGGGAGGTGTCATGAATCCATTGAATTGTTATTCATGTGGCCTTCTCATACTTCCCCAAAAAACCTCATAAATAACTATTTAAAATTGATGGTCAAAGTATTAATATTTTTTAACCATTACACCCCTAGAACTACATGTATTCCTCTAATACTAATGGAACGCATGAAGGTGGATACATTTTAATATCTCATGCTAAGTTTTATGCTAGACATTTCCCACCACTAGAAATAATTCCTTGATTTTTAAAACCATCACTTAAAAATTTGACATTCTGTACAACCATCACTTGAAATGTGTGCTCCTTAATGTTCCCGATTTGGCTCAATTTAGATTTTTGAGGAGTTCTCTATCTTTTGGCATACCCTAAAAATTTATCGCTTTTGAGGAGAAAGATCATGTATGGACAATGTCTATATCAATTTCTCTTTAACATATCGAAATTTTGAACAAATAACACAACATTATATATTCTTTTAAATGTTATAGGTCTCACTTTAATTAAACCTCACAATTTTTTAATATATCTAATTTAATGAACCTCCATTAAATTAGAAAGATTTTAAAATTGAATAAAAACCTAGTTTATACTTAATATAACACACTTATAATTTTAAAATTTTTACCAAAATATTTTTTTTACAATCTTTAGATCCCTTAAAATTTAACATATATATATATATATATATATATATATAAACTACCATTAAAATCTTTAATTTCAACAAAATCTCATCTTTAAATTCAACAAAATCTCATTGAAATGTAATTCACTTTCAACAATGCTTATTCCATTATCATTTCAAACAATTAAATGCAAATTCCTTTGAATACCATCTTTTCCCTTTACTATTAATTCTTCTCATACCAATGATTCTATCATGCTTTAACTCTTATGGTTTTATCTTCACTCATACAGCTACTATAAATGTTTATGAAATTAGTTTCAAATACTGAAGGGTGCTCATTTTGTATTTTTCAAATCAAGTTAACTTTGGTGCCAAAAAAAGTAAAATGAGAAGATGATACAAGTGAATCAGCTACTTGGCTGTCAAAACAAGACTGAGAGGCATGATTATACGTGGCCAATTCACTTATTTAATAATAATATAATGCAGAAAAAAACAGAATATAATGAAGCATAACATATAAGAATGATAAGCCTCTTCATATTAAATTATGCAAATCAATCACAGACAAATATAAACATGTCTGTTGAACAAAGTATAACGCATTCCAATGCAAAAAATGACACAAATGTGTTCTCTCTTCTTAAATCTTTGGACTGAGGCAGGCAGGTTGGCTACTGCAACTGTACAAGCTGCATATGCTCCGCATGTAATCTACTTATCAACAGTCTGCCAAAAAATTTGTTTTGTTTCTTGAATACAATTTTCATTGCTTATATTACTATCCTGGCATCGTATATTCTGTACTTCCTATAACATCTGCAGACCTGAATTAGGTTTTTGAATCTCACCTTTCAAACTGTATAGGAAAATCCTTCGTACGATGATTCTCAATTCCAGATCTAGTCTTCCTCCATCCGCTTGAATGGACATAATACGTTTGAAAAAATCGCCAGCAAAATATGGGATAAAGATTCTTCTTAATGTTTTTTTCTCGATCAGCGGAGATTAGTAGAATTGTCCTGAAACCCTAATCCAACAGTTTGGCCTAGTCTTGTCGATCTACATGGGCTGCATTTCTTCTTTTGCTCGGTCCCGAGGGCGTAACTCGAGCCTTGGGTAACATGACCTTATAAACTGATGCAGACCCACATGCTGAATCGCACTTGGTATCATCAATCCCTTCAATCGCCACTGGTTCTGAATTCGCAGAAGGGATCTCTGCAACTTCCAGTTTTTGACCGCGCCCGACATCTGCCTGATCGATCCTCATTGCCCTAGAGCAATAAACTCCACGGTCGATGTTGACGCACAATACTATGATCATCACCATGAATGACCATATCGCAGCTTCTGACGCTCTGCTCATGATTTCGTCTCCAGGCCACAATGAAACCCTAAGTCGGTATTCAATGTCGGCCGGTTCAGGAAACCCTTGGTCGATATTTAATGCCCAGTTCCTGCGACCTCGTTTATGAAAGGAGACCTGCTCCGTGGAGGCCTGGTCGTATAAGAGATGTAATTATTGCCATATCCGACGAGACGACATCGCAGAAACGAAAAGCGCGCGCTGTCGAGATTGGCTTCTTGACGTCAGAATTGGTGAAATGATTGGCTTCGTTGTGTGTTTTGTAAGGAAAAGAAGGCCATGAACAGTTGCAGTGGCCGCCTGCCCTGTCGGCCATATCGTTGGACAACATGAATTTGGTAGTGCCGTAACACGGAATTGGCAGCAATTAAAGTGACAACATTCGATCGGCGCAATCATCAATCGTCAACGGGCAGAGCGAATCTGGTAATTGTTGTCGGGTATGCAAGTGCTTCGAATAAAATATTTATTGGGTTCTCTAGCTTTGTCGGAAGAGTTATGTTGCTTTGAGGAGCCGATTGCCTGTCAATCTCATTTTTAAAATTCTCATGCATTGGATAATGGTGATCTACAAGACAATAAGAGAACAAAATGTCTGTTGTACAGCAACTTTGACAGCGGATTTAATGATTAACAAGTCAATAAAATTGGTATACTGAAGATGGTGTGAAATTTGAATGTATAATCATGTGTAAAACACAAATTATTTGCGTAATTTCATTGTTCTTTCAGAAAATTATTCAGTAATTTCATTGTTCTTTCAGAAAATTATTCGAATCTTTGGATTCAATAATTGTCGATAAGAATGTATATATGGATCACCAGTTGAAAAGCCTCCAATTCAATTAGATTGTAAAATTTCAATAATTAATATCTGATATCTTAATTCCATACAATTTTGAATATTATTTGTGATTAATTTTTAAACAAAACTTATTAAAAAAACAATACAAAAATTAAAAAGAAGTATAATATTTAAACTACACCTCTACTGCACAGTGTTAAGTATGAGATTACACTTCTACAGTGTTAAGTATGAGATTCTCTTGTTTGTGGCACAAGAGATATACACACTTTACTTCCGTCTGGATTTGAATTTACAATTTATTAGGAGGAAATACATGTTTTTAACCATTATACCCTAATTTTACAATAATTGTTGATAAGAATGTATATATGGATCAGCCAGTTGAAAAGCTTATGATTCCACTAGACTGTACAATTTCAAACAATAAATATCTGATATCTGTAATTCCATACAATTTTGAATACCATTTATTATTAATTTTTAAATAAAACTTATAAAAAAAAGCAATCAAAAAAATTAAAAAGAAGTGTAATATTTAAACTACATTTCTAATGCAGTGTCAAGCATGAGATTCCTTTGTTTGTGGGACAAGAGAGGTATACATACTCTACTTCTATATGGATTTGAACTTACAATTTGTTAGGAGGAAACACATGTTTTTAACCATTATACCCTAATTTTACAATAATTGTTGATAAGAATGTATATATGGATCAGCCAGTTGAAAAACTTCTGATTCAACTAGGTTGTACAATCTCAAACAATTAATATCTGATATCTGTAATTCCATACAATTTTGAATACCATTTATTATTAATTTTTAAATAAAACTTATACTTATAATAAAAAAAGGCAATCAAAAAAATCAAAAAGAGGTGTAATATTTAAACTACATCTCTAATGCAGAGTCAAGCATGAGATTCCCTTGTTTGTGGGACAAGAGAGGTATGCATACCCTACTTCTCTTTGGATTTGAACTTGTGATCTCTTAGGAGGAAACACATGGTTTTAGCCATTATACCCTAATTTTAATTAGTATTATTATAAGAGTTATGATGAGAACTTAGTGTTTATGTTTTATCTTATCTTTATTCAAGTTATTGATATGTTTGAGAAATTTTAATAATTATTAGATAGTGAACTTTAATTAGTATTATTATTAGAGTTATGATTCCAACTATATAATTCAATGGGTGTTCATGTTTCATCTTATTTCTATTCAAATTATTGACATGTTTGAGAAATTAGTGTACAAGTATAGCATTGATCAAGTTGGATGTCTATTTCATGTTTTTATATGGTCTTTTATCAATAAATGATTTCATGCATGAACAAGAGACTTTGTAAACATCTTGTTGATATGAATCAATTATATTTTTTAGCTACCAAAATTGCAACATATTTCATCATCTCTCTAATGGTGTTATGATGTGTGAACTTTGTTAGAAAAATAGGATCGCAGAGCAATAAAATAAAACAAAAGCGGAAATAAAACACAAAATTTATACAATACAATAGAGACACAAATATATGGTTCACTCAATGTGGGCTACGTACACCACAGAAATTGTCAGGTCCTTCCTTATTATTATCCACCAAAATTAAGGGATACAACCTACAACACACCTTTTGTAACTTTCTCTTCTTTCTCTCACAGTCTCCTCTCTCGGAATCCTTCCTTATTATTATCCACCAAAATTAAGGGATACAACCTACAACACACCTTTGGTAACTTTCTCTTCTTTCTCTCACAGTCTCCTCTCTCGGAATACAATATTCACGACAATACACAACCGCAATACAATTCCTTCATAAAAGAGGATTGTCTTCTAGGGAAAAAAAACCCTAAAAAATAACTTATAATGTAAGATTTGCGACCTTATAATGAACGGTCCAAATTGACTATGAAATTACAATATTTTACAAGGCAAGTTTTCCAAATATTTCACTTCAGGGGCACTGCCCCTGAATCCCCCGCCAGGGGGGCCTACAAAAATTGTCTCCCCTCCCCCCCCCTCAACCCCCCTGGTGACAGTTGTGGGGGGCAAGCCCCCCACACGCCCCGTTAGGAAATGGGGTCCAAGCACGGTTGAAACAAACCTCTGAATCACGAATATAATTAGGCTCCACAACCAACAATCTCCCACTTAGAGACTGATCACAACAACTCCATTACTATTGTACATGTTGGACTATACTCCACCTTGGACCTGGAAAATTTCTCATCTTCACCTTCATGCTTGAAGACCAACTAAAAATGAGCATAAACTTAGTTTCTCCCTCGTTACTCCATTTGTTAACATGTCTGCAGGATTCTGGCTAGTATGTATATTTTTCAACTTCAAATGTCCATCCTCCAAAATGAATCATATGAAATGGTACCTGAGTTGTATATGCTTATTCTTTGAATGGAAGGTTGAGTTATTTTCAATATGAATGACACTCTCACTATCACAGTACAACTTGTTATTCTCCTGCTTCTTTCCCAATTCCTCCATAAACCTATGTAACCAAATCATTTTTTTACTAGCCTCTATAGCAGCTACATACTCTGCTTCTGTTGTTGAATGTGCAACAACCTTTTTAGTTTTGAAATCCAAATTACTGTTATTCCACCTACAGTAAAAACATACCCTGTGGTGATCCTCGTGTTATCTTTATCATCTGCCATATTTGAATCAACGTATCCCTATAGAATAGTGTCTGAACCTCCAAAACATAATGCATGAGTAGAAGTACCTTGCAAATACCTAAGAAACCACTTTACTACCTCCTAATTTTTTTTACCTAGATTGTTCATATACCTTCCCACAACTCCCATTGCATGTGCAATATTTGGTCTTGTGCAAACCATCACATACATCAAGCTGTCAACTACTGATGAATAAGGGACCATGGACATATATTTTATCTCCTCCTGTGTCTTGGGACACATTTCCTTAGTTGATTTTAAATGGTTGGCCAAAGGTGTACTAATTGGCTTTTTATTCTCCATTATAAACCTCTCCAACACCTTCTCTATGTACTCACCCTGGGACAATGTCAATTTGTGATTTTTCCTACGTTGTGTTGTTCTCATACCAAGGATTTTCTTTGTAGCACTTAGATCCTTCATCGCAAATGAATTAGCTAATTTCTTCTTGAGCGCATTTATATCCTTCATATTAGACCCTGCAACAAGAATGTCATCTACATACAATATCAAGATAATATAACTTCCATTTTCTATCCTTTTAAAATAAACACAATGATTAGAATGAAATCTACTATAACCTTGTTTTCTCATAGACCTATGAAACTTCAAATACCACTGCCTTGGATCTTTCTTTAGGCTATACAATCTCTTCTTCAACATGCATACCAAATTTTCCTTCCCTTTGACCTCATACCCTTGTGGCTACTGCATATAAATCTCTTCCTCCAAATCCTCATGGAGAAAAGTTGGTTTTACATCTAACTATTCAAAATGTATATCTTCTACTACCACAAGACTTAAAATATTCCTTGTTATCCCCTACCCTAGGGATAACTAAGGAGATCACGTCTCAAGGCCCACAGGTCCTAGACATCGAGTTCTAAGAGTCGGATGACTTGAGCGTGGCCCTGGAGAGCCTCTCTTTTCTTCAGTGCAACCCATTTATTAGCAACAACAGTATCCATCCCACCATCTTGATCCTGAAGCAACAGTAAGTCTTGCTCCATGAGGTAATGAGTCGAGGTATCATGGTATCTGTCACTCTGATTCTTGAAGCACTTGAATATGTTGCATCAAATTCTCCTTCATTTCATAACATTTCCTTGGAAATTATGCTCTTTGACCTGTTCATACCTGAAAGGGTGACATGGTGCCCTAGTAAGTTGATCTTCCTTTAGGATGGGTTGCCACTGGGTTTGTCTATGAAAGGTCATTGTCTATTCCCTCCATACTTACCACCTCCCATGTTTATTCCTCTCAAATTCCCCTACCTTTGTTCAGGCATTGGGATTGGACACACTAGGAAGGGTTGTACCTTGCCTTGTGGGAAGAAGGGGATAAAGGCCCAGAGGGTAAAGTAGATGGAAAGAGTTAAGAGCCTTTGAAACCTTCGATATTCTTCGCCCAGGGATTCCCGAGAAAGTAGTAAAAATCTTCTCAGTAAGAAAAGAGAACCCATAAGATAAATAAACAATAAAGGTACTAGTTGGTGGATAGGAGGTCTCATTACAAGCCGACCTATTATGACCATGGGCATGTAGTGGTATGACACTACCACCTATCTGGTCACAAAATCAAGGTAGTGGCTCTTAGTGTCATAGCCAAGAGAAAGGGGGTCTCATCACAAGCCAGCCTTCTCATCTCCATGAAATGTTTGTGGATAAAGTTGTCACCTCTGGTCACCAAGCCAAGAAAGTGTCCCTCAACTCTTCCCTTGAAGCACAAAAGAAAAATATCAAAATATAGTAAAGTTAAGAATAAAAGGCAATAAATGGGATAGGAAACAATGGCATCTATGACAAGGTGGAGCTCTCCCTCTACAAATGCACCCACATGTAAGACTTAAATTTCCCTGTTATTACTGTACCCCATGCCCAAACACTTACCCCATGCCACCTCATACACTTACATGACCTGGATTGGCTCCCACCTGGGAAACACCCAAACTTAAGGAAGAATATTCTAATAGGACACCCTAAGACCTTCTCCAAAACTGAATTGTCAAATTGCATAACCTCTTTGAGCATTTGTTTGGGTAAAGGGGGGGTTTGATGCACATGTTTGGGTAACTTGATTATTGGATGTGATTTATATGTTATTATCCTTGTGACTTATGAACCCCTGGAGGGCGTGCTTGTTGTTGTTGTAGGACCTTTCCAGGTGGACAGGTACACATGAGGGAATGATTAGCTCGAACCTTCATGGGGGATTAAGGCCCACAGATGGATGTTGTAACCACAGTCAGGGGAAAGAAGATATCATATATTTGCACCAGCAAGAAAGACGGATGTCACCTTTGAAGGCACCCTGACAGAAATAGGCCCAGGTGGATCTTTCCCTTCCACGTGGACGTTTGCCTTTGAAATCCCAAGACGTCGCCATCATGACCCTGGACGTCATCCAGAGAAAGGATTTACATTTTTGAGGTATTTGTGAGTTGGTTGGCACGTGTGGGTATCATCTAGGGCATTTGGAGGCTGAGCGTTCTGCATCCTAAGACCAATGTTCCACCTTAGGGGCTCAACGTCACCCTAGAAGGGAATGACATCACCCTTGGAGATTTTTCCAGATGTTTATTAATTTTATTTATGTCAAAATTGGATTTTAATGTAAATTGGCTAGGGCGGCCTTTTATTTGACCTAAAATTAATTAAAGGTCAAAGTTTGGTATAAATAAAGATAATGTACTATCATTTGTTGATAATAACTCAATACACAATAAGTGTGGACTGAAATGTGTGCCCTATTTAAGGGCTATTGGCTGAAATAACTATTGTGCATCTTCTTGGAGAGGCTTTTTATGGTGTATCTTGGCTATTTTTCATGGTGGAAGATCTTCAACTAGGGTTTGGCTTGATTATTGTTGGTGAAGTAAGTAGAAAATATGAAATTTTTTCATGTAATAAATGATTGTGGTAAATTTTACTCATTTCATATTAAAGATTATGAAATTCCTTGCTTAAACCCTAGGCAAGAAACATAAGGTGCTTCTTTCTCTCTCTAGCTTTTCTACTTATTTAAATTTTTCAAGTACACCTTGTTTAGAAGTGACTACTAGATCCCTAAAGTGCTATCACTCTAGTAGCTTCATTCTAATTGCTTATTTCATAATATATTTTCAATAGTCTAAGGAAGGAAGGTTCACTAAGGCCTAAAAGTGCTTACTCTCTAGTGAATTTGTCTTCAAGATTTGGATGTTTGAGGCCTTGAAGTGCCAACACCTCTTGCATCCACCTCTTTTCCTTTGGAAATTATTATCATTGTTATTTTATACAAGTTGTGTTGTTGCTATTGTTGACTCCATAAGCCCAAAAATGCACTTTTCCACTTGCTTTAGTGAAAGATTGATCAAACAAACACTCAAACTCTCTTCCTTGAAGCTTTTGCTAACTTCTACTAACTCTAAACTAGATTAATTCACTAGTTAACTTGTTGTTATTGCAAATAATCTCTACATCCATACTAATCCAGACTAATTTTCTGCATACACCTACATAACTCACATCTTACTCACTCAGAAATTGCTTGTGACAATTGCTAAACAATATACTTGATAAATGCTAAGTTTCCATGATATTTTCTTGCAATTTTGAGCATTAATACTTGTTGTTGTTACAAAATATTTCTACAACCATCTAACTATAACAATGTTTTTGCAAAACTGACCTTTAGTGCTAACTAGACACTGCAGAAAATGCTTGTGACAATTGATTATTATTTTGCCTAGTTAAAACTACTTTTTCATTGTCTTTTCAAGTAATTCTTAGGAATATTTATTGCATTTGTTATAAAATACTTATTGTTGTTGTAAAATTTCATATCACTGCAATTTTATATCAACCAGCTTATATTTCAAAGGTTCATTGTCTTATTGAAGCACTAACATCATTTTGTACTTGAAAGCTGCAGTGTTTTTTTGTTGTCTTGTTCTCAGAAAGTACACTTCATATTCGCTTTTGCTTCATATCTTAAAAGACATAACAAACCTTTTGAATTCAGTGACCAATGATAGGGGGGTATTCTTGAATCCTTGTCTTAGTTTCATCATCCCTTTAGGTCACTAGGGACATCTCCCTTGGGGTAAGGTGACAGTGATAGGTCACCCCCTTGTTATGCCAATATTGCATCACTTGCCTTGGGCTTTGGCCAAGTACAGATCGTGCAATAACATTTTTGGTGCCGTTGTCAGGGAACATCGAGTCAATTTTCCTCGAACGACACTTTTCAGTAATCCTTTATCCAAAGCCTTCATTTCACATATCTTACCTGGAGACTCCAATGAGGATGATTCCCTCATCCCTTTGATAATTTCATGAATATTATCTGGCGACTCCACAAAGTTCAGGGAGGTATACCAATCCTCCCGGGTCTTATAAAAGAAAGCCTACCCAATACTCTCTAGTAGTAAAATCATTATTCGGAGACAATCTTCCCTTAAACACAATGTCTAACACTCAAACTTAGACCCTTAATCCAAATCAGTTTAATAACCAAAAGCAATGGCCATCCAAAATTTTTAAATCGTTAGAAATGAAAAACATTCCAGGATACCCTTTGAAAACGCCCCCTAGGTATGAGAAGTGGTTACCTAAGTTCACTGGTAATGATGTAGTCAGAGTCGAGGACCATATGAGCAATTTATGGGCCTTCTTTCTTAGCAATGAAATTGTTCTTTGCTACCCTCTATGATGATGCTAGAAGATGGTATAACGGTCTCCCTGATGCTAGAATTATATCCATGGATAAATTAGAGGAAGTGTTCCTCAAAATATGGAGTTTCAAGGAAGACCCTAACATGCTGCTAATAAGGCTCAACAACATCACAAATGCTGAGAATAAAACTATTATGGAATTTTATGATAAATTTGAAAGGCTAATACAACAAATCCTAGCAAGCCATCACCCTACATGATAATTTTAATTAGTATTATTATTAGAGTTATGATGTGAACCTAGTGTTCATGTTTTATCTTATCTTTATTCAAATTATTGGTATGTTTGAGAAATTTTAATAATTATTAGATAGTGAACTTTAATTAGTATTATTATTAGCGTTATGATTCCAAGTATATAATTCAATGGGTGTTCATTTTTCATCTTATTTCTATTCAAATTATTGACATGTTTGAGAAATTAGTGTAAAAGTATAGCATTGTGTTGGCACAGGGGCAGACCCAGGGTTCAATTCTAATAGTGCACCAACAAGCCCTAACTACTAGCCCTTTCGGCAACACCTGCGAAGTAGATGCAGTCTCACCCGAAGTAGCAATAGGGGGTTGCAGGACACAGGTGTCTACAACCAGAGTAAATGCAAGTGGAATCAAGGCAATCACACAAGGAGATGAGACTATTCTTTCCAAACATAAACCTACTTCACACAGAGATATATCAGATCTAACATACTAATAATGCATCATCAGAGTAACAAAGCAAAGAAAACAACACCAATCACACACAACAACAGGATATACATGGTTCACCCTCTCCCTAGGGCTACGCTCACAGAACTGTGCTTTATAATATATTAGGTGAAAGCTTACATTTCTATCTGTGCTCTTAGCTTGCAAATCTCTCTCTTTCTCTCTTCTCTCTTCCCTATGCACCCGGCTGCAAGGTTGATATTCGCACCCAGCTGAAGATATTACAAAACAGACTTCTCTCACCGTACAATACTTCTCTCTCAGTAATAACAACAATCACTCATCATCACATAATCGAACCCATATCAGGTCCTCTTTGTAACAACCCTAGTTAAATAACTAATTGTCAAAGTTAAATAATTATTTAAGCTTTATTAAGTTTAATTAATTAAATAATTAATTGTGCTAATGTATATTAATTAATTAATTATTATTTATTAATAATAATAATAATTTATTTATTTATTTATTGTTTAATGTATATTAATTAATTAACTCATTAAATATTTGGGTAATGAATTAAAGTTTAATAAATTTTAATTTATTAAAAGAAAACTTAACGTATTGAAGGATGGAACCATTAAGGAGAAGGGGATAAGGTGGTTGGCATTGAATTGAGAGATAAGGGGGGGGTGAGTCTTAATGAAAGGGGAGAGGCAGTGAATGGATGGGGGGATATGAGGGGGCAAAAACATTCGAGAGGGAAACTTTTGGTATTTTGGGCAAGGAGAATTATTTTGATATTAGGGGATTGTATTTGAGCATTTTTTAGGGGAGAGATTGGAAAACTGTATTTCTAGTTTTTGGCTTGAGGAATTTGTGGACTATTACAAGGGAGCATCTGTTGCTGGAAGTTTTGGGCTCGGGTGGTGCAGACGTCACCCCTGGCACACGTCCACAACCCACTAGGACCTTCTTCCTCCTCACTGGACCGAAGAGCTGAAATCACTCTTCAACTCCCTTATCGGAAGTTCTTCGCACCCACAGAATGGTCTCCAATGATCTCCCTTGTCGTATTGGGAAATCGGACCTCGCACAGTGGCGAGTCCTGAACTCAACAACACAATCCCCGAGTTTCGATATTCCAATGCCACCTGTCCCTTCTCTCTCTGACCCCAGTGGCCCCTGCTTCAAAATGGAAATCGGAATATCACGATTTGGGAATTTGCGACTACTGATTTCACTGATTCACAGGACCCTCCAAGTCTCGAATCCCGACTCCTAGGGATTTCATGCCACGTGTCCCCGTAGCGATCAACGGTTCGAAACGAATCGAGGAATCGCTATTCGCGATTTTGACGAGTATGAACTCTTACCTCCACAAACCCCGAAGGCCGAATCCCCGATATACTGGGATCCTTTGACACGTGTCTCCACTATCAATTGTCGCGATCTTCTCGGGATATCACGGATCGTGATATCGTAACTCTCGTTCTAATTGCTTGGGTTTTCAACTCCCGATATACCAATATGTGATGGTTCTTGGTTCTTTCCTGTGCTTACCCAGTTAACTCCCACGCAGCTTCTCCAATATCTGACGAGCAGCGGGATTTCGCGAATCTATCCTGCAACTCTGGCCGTTGATTTTCCTCCTTGAGGATTTTCTCTGATTCTTAGCTTTTCCTGACTCGAACCTTCTCCTGGGTACTTCTCCCGGGAATCATGAAGGAACTCTCCCTCCTGAGCTTGTCCTCGCTTCACAAGTCTGTGTAAAGACTTATTGCACGCACCTTTTGCGACAAAGCTCCGAATACAACCAATTATTGGAACTCCTCAATTCTGCGCACTCCTGCAGCAGAAATATCCCACTCCCCTAGCTCAGAATCACAAGCCTGAGTCTCTTCCAGCCTGCACACACCTTGCATGGCTCCGGTGCCAATTCCTGCATTCTGAAAACTTAGCAGAAAAGTTTTCTCTATCTGAACCCTGCAGTCACGCACTCTTTGCAAACAAATTCTACTGCACTCTATGCAAGAATTCTCTGGCTCAAAATAGAGAAACAATTGAAACTAAATTCCTGTTCTCACAGATCTCAATTCAACTATGAAATCACACACACAGCATATCAAAGCAAATGTATGACAGAAAGCAAACATCCATGAGCATAATGTTAACACAGAGAAACAACACCAACCATGAAACTGAATCAAAGTCTTTCTTCTATTAATTCAATCTGTACATGGGTGTTCTCCACAAATTCTCTGCTCTGCCCTTCTCTTCTTGCTTCTGTATGAATGAAATCATACAATGTACAAAGGAGGGTGCCTATATTTCGTTTTCCCTCTCGAATTCTACAACTATCAAATCTACAATGAATTCCTATCTAACAGCATTAAATCTTATTAAATTCCTTCCTATCTACCAAGGACGAGAGCTTAAAGGCTCAAGGTCCATTACAACACAAGTGCGCTTCATCACGTCAATACATAAATGTCTTGTGCAACAGTTTTAAGGTGTTTCAAAATGTTGGTGTTGGCGCTTTCCAGCTGTCTTTTCTGCTCCACGCGTCGGCTCGCTTGATGAGTGAGCGATGCTCCTGCATCATACTCCTCGGCTTGAAAATATTCATGGGCTCCTGTCCATGAGCTCCTGCACGGTCTGTCCATGCCTCTGTATAACTGCATCGGTCTCCCAGCTAGCATCTTCCACTGGGTGCTTCTTCCATTTCACCAGGTATTCAAAATACTGCTTACGCCTGGTTTTCTTACCTGCTCACTTGTCCAATATACACTCCATTTGCGGCTTCTCTGCAATTGGCATTTGCTTCTGCCATTGGATCGCTGGTTCCTCAATGCCAGTCTCTGCTTCTCCAACCCTGTAGGGGTATAAATCCAAAATATTAAAAATCGGAGATATCCCAGTGCCATCCGRCAACTCAAGCTTGTATGCATTTTCTCCAAATTTCTTCAGGACCCTGCATGGTCCGATTTTCTTCATCTTGAGCTTGTTATATGTTCCCCTTGGGAACCTTTCTTTCCTCAGGTGGGCTAGAACGAGATCACCAACTTCAAACTGAAGTTGTCTCTTCCGCTGATCTGCTCTGCGCTTATACTCCTGATTTGAGTCTTGCAATCGCTGCTTTACCTCCGCGTGAAGTTMTTCCATCGTCTCAGTGAACTCTTCAGCACTAGCGCTGCTAGTCACAGTCTGTTCTGATTCCCTAAGTTCAGAAACTCCCCTCGGCTGTGTTCCATACACAATTTGAAATGGAATTTTACCTTTACTCCGATTCACAGAATCGTTGTATGCAAACTCTGCCTGTGGTAATATGTTGTCCCATCTACCATGGTGCTCCATCACCAAGCTCCTCAACAAGTCTCCAAGACTTCTATTGACCACCTTGGTCTGTCCATCTGTCTACGGATGGTAAGCCGAACTAAAAGCCAAATTAGTTCCGAGCTTTTTCCATAGCGTCCTCCAAAAATGACCTATGAACTTTGTATCCCTGTCCGAGACTATGCTTCTCGGTAATCCATGAAGTCTAACAACCTCTTTGAAAAACAAGTTTGTGATGTGGGTCGCATCGCTGGTCTTCTGACACGGAATGAAATGTGCCATCTTTGAAAACCTTTCCACCACTACAAAGATGGAATCGACCCCTCTCTGCGTCCTTGGCAATCCCAGAACAAAATCCATGCTGATCGCCTCCCATGACCTCTCGGGTATGGGCAATGGTTGATAAAACCCTGCATTCTACTTTCGGCCTTTCGAATGTTGGCAAATTCGACACCTGTCAACAAACCTTTTCACATATGCGCGCATGCCTGACCAAAAATACGATTTGCACAGCTTGACGAATGTTTTTTCATGTCCAAAATAACCTGCTAATCCACCGCTATGCTTCTCCTTCACCAAATCCTCCCTCATGGAGCAATTCGGAATGCACAGTTGATTGCCTCTAAACAACAGTCCCTCCTGGATCATGAAATCTATCCATGGGCTTCTATCTCTGAGAACTGGGTTCTCAACTGCCTCATAAGCTTCCCCGAAGTCTGCATCTTCGGCGTACATGTCCTTCAGATTCTCAAAACCCAATGTCTTAACTCTAAACTCCTGCAACAGTAAACATTTCCTACTCAAAGAATCAGCCACTTTGTTAGCAGTTCCTGAAATATGTTTGATTACAAACGTAAAATTTTGCATGTACTCTACCCATTTTGCATGTTTCTGGTTCAACTTATCCTGTTGACTCACAAACTGCAATGCATGATTATCACCGTACAATACAAATTCTTTTGGGATCAAATAATGCCTCCACTTCTTCAATGCCTGTATGATGGAATAGAATTCTTTATCATATGTGGAGTACTTCAGCTTTGCATCATCCAGTTTCTCGCTGAAATATGCCACTGGCCTGTCATCCTGACTCAAGACTCCTCCTACGGCATATCCACTTGCATCACATTTCACCTGGAATGTTTTCTGGAAATCAGGCAACACCAGAATCGGTTGCTCTGTTATCTTCCGCTTCAACAGATTGAAGCTCTTCTCAGCCTCTGTTGTCCAATGAAAAACTTTATGTCATTTTTTCATGGTGTCCATCATTGTTGCGCTAATTCCACTAAAATTCCGAATGAATTTCCTGTAGAAACTAGCTAAACCATGAAAAATCCTCACCTCGAAAACATTTCTCGGTGATGGCCAATTCTTAATTACTTCCACCTTCTCTGGATCCATCTTCAACTCATTCGCTGATATAACAAAACCCAAATAAATGAGCTCTGTCTTTATGAACGAACATTTCTTCATGTTGACCAACAGCTTCTCTTGCTGTAGTCTTCTCATCACAATTTCCAAGTGCTTTAAATGCTCATCCTTGGTCTTGTTGTAGATCAATATATCATCTAGATATACGACTACAAATTTGCCGATGAATTCCCTCAGGACTTCATTCATTAGCCTCATGAATGTGCTCGGGGCGTTTGTCAAACCAAATGGCATGACCAGCCATTCGTACAAACCTTCGTTTGTTTTGAATGTTGTCTTCCATTCATCACCCTCTCTCATGCGAATCTGGTGATATCTGCTCTTGAGATCAATCTTTGAAAAATAATTTACCCCACTCAGGCAATCCATTAGATCATCCATTCTCGGCAATGGAAATCTATATCTGATGGTGATTTTGTTTATTGCTCTGGAGTCTGTACACATCCTCCAGCCTCCATCCTTCTTCAGACTTAGTACTGTCGGAACAGCNGGGGCGTTTGTCAAACCAAATGGCATGACCAGCCATTCGTACAAACCTTCGTTTGTTTTGAATGTTGTCTTCCATTCATCACCCTCTCTCATGCGAATCTGGTGATATCTGCTCTTGAGATCAATCTTTGAAAAATAATTTGCCCCACTCAGGCAATCCATTAGATCATCCATTCTCGGCAATGGAAATCTATATCTGATGGTGATTTTGTTTATTGCTCTGGAGTCTGTACACATCCTCCAGCCTCCATCCTTCTTCAGACTTAGTACTGTCGGAACAGCACACGGACTGAGACTCTCCCTGACCAATCCTTTATCCAATAAATCATGTACCTGATTCTTGACCTCCTCGTTCTCCTGAGGCATCAACCTGTACACTACCTTATTTGGTAAACTTGCTCCGGGTATGAGATCGATGTGATGACTCACACTCCTCATCGGTGGCAACGAACGAGGTAGTTCGTCCACGATGATATCAGCGAACTCTTCCAGCAGTTCCTGAATCTCTTTTGGCAAGTCGTCCACTCTTGTGCTAGTCAGGACAATTCTCGGTTTCCTAACCACAAAGAACTATGGATCTTCATTCTTCTCCATCTCTGTGAGAAGCTCCTTCCCACTCATGAGGAGTATCATACTGCTTACTTCCGGTTTTACCTCTTTATCCTTTATCGGAAGCAATTTATGGATTCTCCCATCCTTCTCCAGTGTATAGGTGTTCATCTTCCCATCGTGTATCACATTTCGGTCATACTGCCATGGTCTACCCAGCAATATATGACATACATCCATGGGAATGACATCACACAGAATCTCATCATTGTAATTCCCTATCTTGAATTTAACTAAGCATTGTTTAGTGACACTTACCCGGTGTCCTTTCTGTAGCCACAAGACTTTATATGGACTCGGGTGCTTAGTCGTTTCCAGCTCTAATTTCTCCACCATCTCGGTCGAAATGAGATAATCGGTGCTTCCGCTGTCAACTATGACCTTGCATTTTCTATCCTTGGCTGTGCAAACCATTCTAAACAGTCTTCTCCT
This sequence comes from Picea mariana, assembly GCA_032191745.1. Lineage (NCBI taxonomy): Eukaryota > Viridiplantae > Streptophyta > Pinopsida > Pinales > Pinaceae > Picea > Picea mariana. The sequence continues at coordinate 309,371 of JASDQU010108943.1, read as the reverse complement.
CTGCACTGAGCTTTCCACCTCCTTTTCGGGTGTCAAAAGGATCTTATGCATCCCAACCGATCTTCCGCTGTCTGCATCTTCGTTCTCAGCATCACGCCTCTATGCCTCAGTGACGTGAGCTTCCCCTGCATCTTTCTTCTTCTCTTGACACTCGAATGACTTGTGCCCATTCTTCCCACATGTAAAACATGTGATCACTCCTCCTCTTCCTCTACCTTGACCTCTAGTACGAGGAAGTGTGTTCGCATCAACGTAATCCCCTCGCTGATCATTCTGCAGTCCTCTTGGCTCAGCATATGGCTGCCTCTGTTGTGAGGTTCCGCCTCTTTCAATTTTACCCTGAGGTCTCTTCCATTCCTCCTTGGGATTATAGAATTTCTCCTGGGCAACTGCCTTGCCTCTGGGCTAACTCCTGCCCCGCCCTTGCTGACCTTGCTTTCGACTCAGCTTTTCCTCGGCCTTCAGCACCATCTGGTACGCATCCTCAACAGTTCAGATGGTAACCATGCTCAATTCATCCTGAATGTCATACCTCAGACCATTCAGGTATCTTGCCACCTTCTCATCATCGCTCTCTCGATGACCTGCTCGGATATTGAGCTTATAAAACTCCTCGGTGTACTCTTTCACCGTCATCAACTTCTGTCTCAGGTTCTACATTTTCCTGAACAGAGTGATCTGGTAATCCCTGGGGATGAATTTCGCTTTCATCTTTGCGATCATCCTGTCCCAACTCTTAATCTTCTGTTTCCACTTGGAATGTCTATCCGCCTGTAGCTCGTCCCACCATAAGGCTGCATGTCCTTTCAACTTGGTAACAGCATGTCTTACCTTCTTGTCCTCTTCGATATCCTCGTAATCGAAGTAGGTGTCAAGAGTTCGGATCCAATCCAGTAATTCTTCTGCATCCAGGCTCCCTTCATAGGCTGGAATGTCCATTTTAGTCTTGGAACTCATCCTGGCGATAGCTTTTATTAATCGCTCAGTTGATGCATCCTCTGCTGTGACCTGTCCTTTAGCATGTCCAGCTTCCTCTTCTACCTCGGAATCACTGTGATCCCCTGCGCCAGCTCCGCGTCTCTGAGTTGTTTCCATCTCCTCGAGTCTCTCCCTGAGATCTCGTATCTGTCGCTCCATCTCTAGATTCCCCACTGATCTGCCTCTTCTTCGCACCTCCCTATCTTCTGGGTCAGGTGACTGCCTCTCCCGTCTGGGCGGCATGGTGTATTCTCTCTCCTTCTCTACTACAGAAAGCAAAGATGTCTTACCACTCTGATACCACTCTGGTGCAGACGTCACCTCTGGCATGCGTCCACAACCCACCAGGACCTTCTTCCTCCTCACTGGCCCGAAGAGCTGAAATCACTCTTCAACTCCCTTATTGGAAGTTCTTCGCACCCAAAGAATGGTCTCCAATGATCTCCCTTGTCATATCAGGAAATTGGACCTCGCACAGTGGCGAGTCCTGAACTCGGCAACACAATCCCCGAGTTCCGATATTCCGATGCCACCTGTCCCTTCTCTCTCTGACCCCGGTGGCCCCTGCTTCAAAATGGAAATTGGAATATCGCGATTCAGGAATTCGCGACTCCTGATTTCACTGATTCACAGGACCCTCCAAGTCTCGAATCCCGACTCCTAGGGATTTCACGCCACGTGTCCCCGTAGCGATCAATGGTTCCAAACAAATGGAGGAATCGCTATTCGCGATTTCGACGAGTATGAACTCTTACCTCCGCAAACCCCGAAGGCTGAATCCCCGATATATTGGGATCCTTTGACACGTGTCTCCACTATAAACGGTCGCGATCTTCTCGGGATATCGCGAATCGCGATATCGTAACTCTCGTTCTAATTGCTTGGGTTTTCAACTCCTGATATATCGATATGCGATGGTTCTTGGTTCTTTCCTGCGCTTACCTAGTTAACTCCCACGTAGCTTCTCCAAGATCTAACGAGCAGCAGGATTTCGCGAATCTATCCTGTAACTCTGGCCGTTGATTTTCCTCCTTGAGGATTTTCTCCGATTCTTAGCTTTTCCTGACTCGAACCTTCTCCTGGGTCCTTCTTCCGGGAATCACGAAGGAACTCTCCCTCCTAATCTTTTCCTCACTTCACAAGTCTGTGTAAAGACTTATTGCACGCACCTTTTGCGGCAAAGCTCCGAATACAACCAAGTATTGGAACTCCTCAGTTCTGAGCACTCCTGCAGCAGAAATCTCCCACTCCCCTAGCTCAGAATCGCAACCCTGAGTCTCGTCCAGCCTGCACACACCTTGCACGGCTCCAGTGCCAATTCTTGCATTCTGAAAACTTAGCACAAAATTTTTCTCTATCTGAACCCTGCATTCAAGCACTCTTTGCGGACAAATTCTACTGCACTCTATGTAGGAATTATCTGGCTCAAAATAGAGAAACAATTGAAACTAAATTCCTGTTCTCACAGATCTCAATTCAACTATGAAATCACACACACAACATATCAAATCAAATGTATGACAGAAAGAAAACATCCATGAGCATAATGTTAACATAGGGAAACAACACCAACCATGAAAYTGAATCAAAGTCTTTCTTTTATTAATTCAATCTGTACATGGGTGTTCTCCACAAATTATCTTCTATGCCCTTCTCTTCTTGCTTCTGTATGAATGAAATCATACAATGTACAAAGGAGGGTACCTATATTCCGTTTTCCCTCTCGAATTCTACAACTATCAAATCTATAATGAATTCCTATCTAACAACATTAAATCTTATTAAATGCCTTCCTATCTACTAAGGACGAGAGCTTAAAGGATCAAGGTCCATTACAACACAAGTGCGCTTCATCACGTCAATACATAAATGTCTTGCGCAACAGTTTTAAGGTGTTTCAAAATGTTGGTGCTGGCGCTTTCCAGTTGTCTTTTCTGCTCCACGCACTAGCTCGCTTGATGAGTGAGCGATGCTCCTGCATCATCGGGGGCCAGGAATCCTTACAGAATCCTAGAGCTAAGAAGCCAGATAGGCTTTGTTCCTAGCTGGCTGGGAGGAAAGATTCAGTTTTGGGCAGAGTTTGGCAGAGCAGCTTGGGCACAGTTTCAGCTTCAGCTTGGACAAACAGAGTTGGGAAACAAATCACTTGACAGGTATTTTGTTTGTATTTTTGTTTGTTATCATGGCATGTTCATTATCGTATGATGATTCAATATGTTATTTATGTTGTGTATATTATTCAATATATCATTTATATCATACTGCCCATTTTGAATTTTGCTGAGCCATAAACTGTTATTTTGATGATGTTATTTTTCTGAATATAGAACTGTAAAAAGAAATTATAATAGAAATGTTATGTTTAAATTTATGAAATTCTAGGTTCTGTTAGAGAGGACTTTACACATGGTATCAGAGCCTTAGTTTGAAATTTGGGACCAAAGGCCCACCTACCCAACCATCCTCTTGAATCTGGACAGAAAGCTAAGTTGTATGTGCTGTAACCAGCCCTGAAACTCCCTAAAACCTTAAAACTTGTAGGTCTATACAAAAAAAAAAAAAAATCCTTGAAAAGGGGTGCTATAAACATAAATAACTAGAGGCATAAATAATATATTAAGGGGAAACTTGTAAATCTAGGCTTGAGGGCCAAGCTCCAACTCCACCTAACCTGCAAGCCAAGCACACAATTTGTTTTTAGTATATATATAGATCTATATATACAGAAGTATAAATAACAGTATATAAATAAACATATATAGAAGATATTTATTTAAACAAATAAAATATACATATAAAAAAATAAAATAAAAGGGAAGATGATTATTATCAAAGATAAAGGTTGGTGTGTGCTTTAGTGAATTTTATATTTCTAGAGACCCTAACTATCGGTCCAAACCAACACATAGCATGTATTATACCAAAGTCTACCAATCCACAGGTTGATCAATAAGCCATGCAACACAGAAAAAATCCAAGCTCGAACACCAAATCCTTTTCATCCCACACAAAAAAAAATATACAAAAACCAACATAATCCAGTGCACACGCACCAAACTGAATCACATGGAGGAGGATCCCACGAGGATCAACACTGTGCACTATACATCAAACCAACACGTAAGCCACATAACATACCAATGCAAGTTCATCTCATCGCAATCGCTGCATAAGTCAAACCAAAACCCAGCATAGAATCCAACACATAAGTCACCAAAATCCAGCGTAGAAGCCAACATATAAGTCACCAAAACCTAGTGCAGAAGCCATAAGGTGGCCTGAATGGAGTGCGCAAAGCTGCAAGACAAGGCTACGAGGAGTCCAGATTAATTGTCATTTTTTTTTTTAATATCAAATAAAAAAAAAGTAATGGGTCGAGGCTCATTGCTCAAACCACAAGTCGTGAGCAGGAAAATTTACAAGAGCCACACAACTCATTACAAGTCGGTACCCAAGTAGCCAAGCACCAAACCACAACGAAGGTGGTTCATCATTCCCACAGACTGTTTGAGACATCCCGTGTTTCGAACCCTGCTCGACCGAGCCGAGGAGGAGTTCGGCTTCGATCACCAAGGCGGGCTCACCATGCCCTATGAGGTAAACGTTTTAAGCAAGTTTTGAGGGTCCTAGGAAGAAACGACCCGGCTAGAAAGAGTTTAAGCACAGCCACCACCGCCATGCTCAAGCATCAAAGCTCTAAACCCTAAGCCCGCAACCAACTATGCAAGAAAATACTATATAAGTAAATATAAGCGGTGTTGCACTGTATGAATTGATCAGAACATCAAAATAATTAAAAACAAAAAAAAAAAATATTTCTCCTCGCTAAATTCACCTCCCACAGGAGGTAACTCCAGCGAAATGCATCTCCTCTGCTGCATGGGAAAATTTTTGAAAATTTCTGAAAAAGAAAAGAACTTGGAGGAGGATCCCATGAGGGCATAGTGCAACCCACAGGCCTTTGCCAAGCCACAAGGGAGGATCCAACGGCCATTACCATAACTCCACCACATTTGCAGAGAGGGAGAAGCCCAGGGCGCACTTGCATAGAGAGATAGGCGACAAGTGATGGAGTGTTAGGGTTGAGGATAGTTTAGGGTTTGGGATAGAGAGGCGTGTAGGGTTGGGAACCTTTGGGAATGAGCATGGTGAGGGAAGGGCACGTGGGCCTCATGCGAGGACCCAATGCCCACGTTAAAATTGTTTATTTATTTATTTTTATTAGTATTTATTCATTTTATATTTTTTTATATGTATTTTGTTATTATCATGTATTATTTTATATATATTTTTTGGGTTAAAATTTTAATGTTTTATAATTTAAAATAATAGTTTGAATAAAATTTAATAATTAGAATATAATTTAAATTATTTATAGTTTAAATTTAAATATAATTTAATTTATAGTTTGAATAAAATTTAATAATTTAAATATAATTTAAATTTATGTTGCCCTTAAATTATATTTAAATTATTATGTGTTAAAACATAATAATGTTAAAACATAATAATATTAATCATGTTTTAAGAACATTATTAATTAACTATGTTTTAAAATTTATTTATAATTAAAATTATGTTTAATTATATTTAAATTTATGATTCATGCTTAAATTTAAAACTAGTTAAAGCGATTAATTAAATTGTTTTTAGTGAAAAGTTAAGGACTTAGATCGAGATAAGCGGGAAGGGGGGGGCTTCATGCGCACTAAGTAGGTAAGTTAGAGAAATTAGCGAGTATGGTGCAATGCTATCATAGCTACCACGCGAGGGAGTTAGTAGTTTTCTTAGGCAAAGACATCGAGCTTAGAGGCTTTCAACCTTGACCTAGCCACTTCCTCTAAAGAGAATAACGTATGTTTACAGACAAGTAAAAAAAAATTTGCGCCTAACCCTGTTTTCTAGTTTAAGTTGTGCAAATGTGAAATGTCCTTGAACTCACCCTGACAACTTTGGTTGATGCAGATTCAAGTAGATAGGATGGTTAGGACTCGAGGAAATCAAGGCAGAGGGGCGTCATCGCAGGGACCGCCAACGCCGCCACCACCATTGCCTAAATTATCTCTCATCCTGCACTCTTTGGAGGCCAGAAATGAGACTTTAAAGGGGCGTCAGCCAGCAGGGATCGAAGTGGAGCCCCCACCATCTGGAACAAGTAATCCTGAAGCATCAATGGATTCAAGGGGAGGACCTCCACATGAAGACATCACTAGAGAACTGCAGAAGATAAAACTCCCAGAGTTTGTCGGGGGTCATGCCAGTGAATGCGTAGAGGCATGGTTGGAAGGCATGACAAGGTGTTTCGCCTTAAGAGACTATGCATCCAATTCAAAGGCGAAGATAGTGATTTTTCAATTGAGAGACAATGCCCTGAACTGGTGGGGCAACCTGGAGAGGCAACTGCACCTTACCCCGGACACCGTATCTTGGGAACTTTTTGAGGAGAGGTTCTGAAGGAAATATCTACTAGCTTACTTTGAGGAACAACAGGTGGGAGCATTTCATGCTCTAGTACAGGGAAATAGGACCGTAGAAGAATGCGAGATTAGGTTTATGGAATTTGTCAAATATGTTTCATACATTGATAATGACCAACGACAGGCATAACGCCTTGTCTATGGGTTAAACCCTAAGATAAGGGCCATGGTGCAGATGTGGAAAACGTCTTCAGTAGCGAAAGCAGTTGAAAATGCACGTTATGCGGAGGAACACATGAACTTAAATGGAGGTACGAGATCGACCTTTCCGCATCATCCTGGATTTGTGGCGAAGGCCCCTAGGACCTTCTCCAGGGGAGGGAGCTCTAGGCCACCTCCATATGTTATTAGAGTCACACCAACGACAGTCGCCACAGGTATTTCAATGGCAGCGAGTGCAGCATCCCATTCATCACCAATGACGTAGGCAGGTCCACGACCATCTCAGGGAGTGACTAGTAGGGGCAGGGGTTCCAGCGGGAGGAACGCATTTCAGAGACCATCACAAAGGAGTGTGCAGGTTCAATCTTGGGTTACATGTTGGGGATGTGGAGGACCCCATTACCAACGTGACTGCCCAGAGTTGCAAAAAGGATTTGTGAATAGAGAAGGAAAGGCCCCGATGGGAAGATCAAGTGGCAACCACCAGATTTATGCAGCAGTTAATAATCGCCAGGTAGAACACCAATCCACGGTGGTGGAGTCGTTAGGTATGCTAAATCATATCAATGTTAAAATTTTATTTCATTCTAGTGCTACAGATAGTTTCATTTCACCATCTACATTAGAAAAGAGTGGGTTGGCAGCCTACGAGCACGATGACTTTAAACAAGTCGAGATGGCTTCAGGGGAAAAATAGGTAGTAGGACCTAGCATTGATAATTGCCTAATAGACCTGAGAGTGTGTAATACGAGGTTGAATTTTTACGTCACTGCTCTCGGGGCGTATGACCTAATCATTGGAATGGATTGGTTAGAATCCCATCAAGCTATGGTAGATTGTTTCAAAAAAAAGGGTGCTTTGTGTTGACAATGAAGGAAGGCCAGTAGAGATCCATGGCGTACGGAGAAAGGTATCTCTACGCTTTATCTCAAATATGAAGGTTAAACAGTGCATGAGGCAAGGGAGTCGACTTTATTTCGTTGAAGCAGTGAATGAAAGGAAAAGACCCTCCTTGGATTAGTACATGGTATTGTCAGAATTTAAGGATGTTTTTCTGTACGAGTTACCAGGGCTACCTCCTGAGAGGGAGCTTGATTTTACTATTGAGCTTTACTATTGAGATAAAACCTAGTGCAGAACCAATTTCCAAGACTCCATATCGGATGACAGCGCCAGAACTTTGTGAGTTGCAAATGCAGTTGAAAGAGCTACTAGACTTAGGGCTAATAAGGCCCAGTGTCTCACATTGGGGTGTACCAGTAATTTTTGTAAAGAAGAAGGATGGTTGCTTACGACTGTGTATAGATTACAGACACTTGAACCGTGCTACAGTGAAAAATAGGTACCCAATGCCATGGATAGATGATCTCTTTGATCAGATGAAAGGAGCAGCAGTATTCTCAAAGATTTATTTGCGATCAAGGTATCACCAGTTAAGGATTAAGGAAGGCGATATTCCTAAAACTTCCTTTCAAACTCGGTTTGGGCATTACGATTTCGTTGTCGTACCTTTCGGATTGACCAATGCACCAGCAGTATTCATGAGCCTCATGAATGGTGTATTCCAAAAATATCTAGACCGCTTTGTACAAGTCTTTCTAGATGATATCCTCATCTATTCCAAGAATGAAAGAGAACATGAGGAACACTTGTGAGTGGTGTTGTCTTGCCTTAGAGAGAACAAATTGTATTGTATGGGAAGTTGTCGAAGTGTTCCTTCTTCCAGAAAGAAATTCACTATTTAGGACATATCATTTCTGGTGAAGGAATATCTGTGCACCCAGAAAAGGTAAAGGCCATTATGGAATGGCCAGTGCCAAAAAATGCTCATGAGGTAAGAAGCTTCATGGGGCTAGCAGGTTATTATCGAAGATTTGTGGAAGGGTTCTCTAAAATAGCGAAACCCATCACCACTTTTCAACGCAAGGCGGTCAGGTATGAATGGAAAGAAGAATGTGATAGTGCATTCTTCGAGCTTAAAAGGTTTCTAACTAGTGCGCCAATTCTACCAGTGTCGGATATGGAAAAGGACTTCACAGTATGCATGAATGCCTTGAAGAAAGGGTTGGGGGCCGTGCTAATGTAGGATGGAGGAGTGATAGCTTATGCGTCAAGGAAGTTGAAGAAAGACAAAGAGCTTTACGCTACTCATGATTTAGAGTTGGCAGTTGTAATGCTATCTCTGAAACTTTGGAGGCACTATCTAGTAGGGAGAAACTTTGAGCTCAAAATGGACCATCAAAGTTTAAAACATCTCTTCACTCAAAGGGATCTAAATGTCAGGCAAAGGAAATGGAGTGAGTTCATGAGTGAGTATGATTTTGGTATTTCATATATCAAGGGAAAAGAGAATGTGGTCACGAATTCCTTGAGTAGGAGTCCACGTGTCTTCTCCTTGGTACCCTTAAAAGTCAATATGAGGGAACGTGTGTTGGCGCAACTCCATGGAGACAGTTGGTATTTAAAGGTTACTTCAAACCTCCAGAGTGGGAGGCAATTAGATCCAAAGTATGAAGGATATAGTCTGGAAGAAGACGGACTGTTAAGATATCAAGGAAGGATGTACGTCCTCGAAGGTGGGGATATTCGAAGCATCATACTAAGGGAAGCCCATAGAGCACTTTATTGTTCACATCCGGGTGTGAAGAAGATGTACACAGATATGAGGAATCTTTTCTTCTGGATAGGAATGAAGCTCGATGTAGTCCATTTCGTCGCCAAGTGCCTAGAGTGTCAACAAGTGAAAGCCGACCACCATCAACCAGAAGGTCTCCTACAACCACATGATGTCCCTATGTCCAGGTGGGAAGTCATCTCTATGGATTTTGTAGTGGCGTTGCCACTCACATCTCATAGACACAATGCCATTCTTGTGATAGTTGATAAGTTAACCAAGAGTGCTCATTTTATTCCGGTTAGACACACTTATGATGTCACTGATGTGGCACGCATGTTTGTAAGTGATGTCATCCATTTGCATGGGATACCTAAGAAGATCATTTCAAATAGGGAGTCCAGATTCACTTCTAGGTTTTGGACAAGTTTGCAGTGAGCGTTGGGGACTGAGTTGAACTTAAGCACAACTTATCATCCTGAAATAGATGGCAAAACTGAGAGAGTAAATCAAGTCATGGAATACATGCTTGGGATGTATGTCATGGATAATCAAACCCATTGGGAGAAGTACCTACCTTTGGTAGAGTTCGCCTACAATAACAGTTTTCATAGCTCGATCGGAATGCCACCCTACAAAGATCTGTATGGAAGGCCATGCAGAACTCCGTTGAGTTGGGATAGATTAGAAGACCGAGTAACAGTTGGGCCAGAATTGATTCAAGAGATGGAGGAACAAGTGATTCAGATTAGGCAGAGACTAAAGGAAGCACAGGATAGACAGAAAAGTTATGTGGATGCACACAGGACTGATCGAAGTTATAAAGTGGGAGATCATGTTTTCATTCGTATCAGGCCTAATAAGAGTACCATTCAGTTCGGGAAGGGGACAAAGTTGTCACCTCGATTTATAGGACCATTCAGAATCCAAGAGAAAATTGGACCCGTTGCCTATCATCTCGTACTACCACCCCACTTGCATCAAACTCATAATGTTTTTCATGTATTTGTTCTACGTCACTATGTTGCTGATGAATCACATAAGCTAAATTGGAAGGAATTGCAGGTATCGGATGTGAGAACCCTCACGGTAGAACCGTTACGCATATCGGACCATAGAGTCTNAGAAAATTGGACCCGTTGCCTATCATCTCGTACTACCACCCCACTTGCATCAAACTCATAATGTTTTTCATGTATTTGTTCTACGTCACTATGTTGCTGATGAATCACATAAGCTAAATTGGAAGGAATTGCAGGTATCGGATGTGAGAACCCTCACGGTAGAACCATTACGCATATCGGACCATAGAGTCTGACAGCTCAGGAACCGTCTGGTAGACCAAGTTAAGGTCCAGTGGGACAAATATAGTCCAGGATCTGCTACTTGGGAGGATGTCGAGACACTACGACGAGATTATCCCTCACTTTTTTTACCACCTTGAGAATATTTTTCTCGAAGGTTGGGTGTATGTAACGCCACCTTTTGACTTAGACAACTAGGATTACCTGAGGCCTAAAGACCTTTATTTTCTATTCACACTGAAACTATTAAATAATACACTTGAACTTTTAAGACGTATGAACCTTTATGAATGTTTAAATGTATTTGAATAATGATGGATATGATGCGATATATTGTGAGAATGTAAATTTTATGAAAGATTCAGTTTTGGGCAGAGTTTGGCAGAGTAGCTTGGGCACAGTTTCAACTTCAGCTTGGACAAACAGAGTTGGGAAACAAATCACTTCACAGGTATTTTGTTTGTATTTTTGTTTGTTATCATGGTATGTTCATTATCGTATAATGATTCAATATGTTATTTCTGTTGTGTATATTATTGTATATTATTCAATATATCATTTATATCATGCTGCCCATTTTCAATTTTGCTGAGCCATAAACTATAAACTGGTATTTTATTGATGTTATTTTGCTAAATATAGAACCGTAAAAAGAAATTATAATAGAAATGTTATGTTTAAATTTATGAAATTCTAGGTTCTGTTAGAAAGGACTTTACACACGGTATCAGAGCCTTAGTTTGAAATCTGGGACCAAAGGCCCACCTACCCACCCATCCTCATGACTCTGGATAGAAAGCTAAGTTGTATGTCCTGTAACCAGCCCTGAAACTCCCTAAAACCTTAAACCTTGTTGGCCTATATAGAAAAAAAAAATTCCTTGAAAAGGGGTGTTATAAACATAAATAACTAGAGGCATAAATAATATATTAAGGGAAAACTTGCAAATCTGGTCTTGAGGGCCAAGCTCTAGCTCCACCTAACCTGCAAGCCAAGCACACAATTTTTTTTTAGTATATACATAGATCTATATATATAGAAGTATAAATAATAGTATATAAATAAACATATATAGAAGATATTTATTTAAACAAAAAAAATATACATATGAAAAAATAAATAAAAGGGAAGATGATTATTATCAAAGATAAAGGTTTGTGTGTGCTTTAGTGAATTTTATATTTCTAAGTACCCTAACTATCGGTCCAAACCAACACATAGTACGTATTATACCAAATTCTACCAATCCACAGGTCGATCAATAAGCCACGCAACACAAAACAAATTCAAGCTTGAACGCCAAATCCTTTTCATTCCACACACAAAAAAATACACATAAACCAACATAATCCAGTGCACATGCACCAAACCGAATCACATGGAGGAAGATCCCATGAGGATCGAAACTATGCACTATACACCAAACCAACACGTAAGCCGCGCAGCATACCAACGCAAGCTCAACTCAGCGCAACTGCTGCATAAGTCAAACCAAAACCCAGCACAGAAGCCAATACATAAGTCACCAAAACCTAGCGCAGAAGCCAACACATAAGTCACCAAAACCCAATGCAAAATCCATGAGGGGGCCTGAATGGAGCACGCAAAGCTGCAAGCCAAGGCTACGAGGAGTCCAGATTAATTGTCATTTTTTTTTTTTAAATATCAAATAAAAAAAAAGTAATGGGCCGAGGCTCATTGCTCAAACCACAAGTGGCGAACATGAAAATTTACAAGAGCCACATGACTCATTATAATTCGGCGCCCAAGTAGCCAAGCACCAAACCACAATGGAGGCGATTCATCATTCCCACAGACTGTTTGAGCCGTCTCATGTTTCGAACCCTGCTCAACCAAGTCGAGGAGGAATTCGGCCTCGTCACCAAGGCGGGCTCCCTATACCCTGCGAGGTAAACATTTTAAGCAAGTTTTGAGAGTCCTAGGCAGAACCAAACTAGCTGGAAAGATTTTGAGCACAACCACTACCGCCACACTCAAGCATCAAAGCTCTAAACCCTAAGCCCGCAAACACCAAGCCCGCGACCAACTACGCAAGAAAATACTGTATAAGTAAATATAAGTGGTGTTGCATTGTCCGAATTGACCAGAACATAAAAATAATTAAAAAAATAAAAATAAATATTCTCCTCGCTAAATTCATTTACTGCCTCGCTAAATTCACCTCCCACAGGAGGTCACTCTAGCGAAATACATCTCCTTTGTTGCATGGGAAAATTTCTGAAAATTTCTGAAAAGGCAAAGAACTTGGAGGAGAAGCCCATGAGGGCATAGTGCAACCCGCAGGCCTTTGCCAAGCCACAAGGGAGGAGCCTGCGGCCATTACCATAACTCTGCCGCAGTTGTAGAGAGGGAGAAGCCCAGGGTGAACTTGCATAGTGAGATAGGCAGCAAGTGATGGATCGTTAGGGTTGAGGATAGTTTAGGGTTTGGTATAGAGAGGCGTGTAGGGTTGGGAACCTTTGAGAATGAGCATGGTGAGGGAAGGGCACATGGGCCTCATGCGAGGACCCACTGCCCATGTTAAAATTGTTTATTGATTTATTATTTATTTATTTTTATTATTATTTTGTTATTTTATATTTTTTATATATATATTTTGTTATTATCATCTATTATTTTATATTTTTTGGGGGGTTAAAATTTTAATGTTTTATAATTTAAAATAATAGTTTGAATAAAATTTAATAATTAGAATATAATTTAAATTATTTATTGTTTAAATTTAAATATAATTTAATTTATAGTTTGAATAAAATTTAATAATTTAAATTAATTTAAATTTATGTTGCCCTTAAATTATATTTAAATTATTATGTGTTAAAACATAATAATGTTAAAACATAATAATAATAATGTATTATTAGTCAAAAATGTTAAAACATAATAATATTAATCATGTTTTAAGAACATCATTAATTAACTATGTTTTAAAATTTATTTATAATTAAAATTATGTTTAATTATATTTAAATTTATGATTCATGCTTAAATTTAAAACTAGTTAAAGCGACTACTTAAATTGTTTTTATCGAAAAGTTAAGGACTTAGACCGCGATAAGCAGGAAAGGGGGGGCTTCATGCGCACTAGGTAGGTAAGTTAGAGAAATTAGCGAGTATGGTGCAATGCTAGCATAGCTACTAGGCGAGGGAGTCAGTAGTTTTCTAGGAAAAGACATCGATCTTAGAAGCTTTCGACCTTGACCTAGCCACTTCCCCTAAAGAGAGTAATGTCTGTTTACAGACAAGTAAAAAAAAACTTACGCCTAACCCTTTTTTCTAGTTTAAGTTGTGCAAATGTGAAATGTCCTTGAACTCACCCTGACAACTTTGGTTGATGTAGATTCAAGTATATAGGATTGTTATGACTCGAGGAAATCGAGGCAGAGGGGCATCGTCGCAGGGACCACCAACGTCGCCACCACCATCACCTGAATTAGCTCTCATTCTGCGCTCTTTGGAGGCCATAAATGATACTTTAAAGGGGTGTCAGCCCGTAGGGATCGAAGTGGAGCCCCCACCATATGGAACAGGTAATCCTAAAGCGTCGAGGGATTCAGGGGGAGGACCTCCACCTGAAGACATCACTAGAGAACTACAAGAGATCAAACTCCCAGAGTTTTCTTGGGGTCATTCCAGTGAACGTGCATAGGCATGGATGGAAAGCATGACAAGGTGTTTCACCTTAAGAGACTATGCATCCACTTCAAAGGCGAAGATAGTGATTTTTCAGTTGAGAGACAGTGCCCTGAACTGGTGGGGCAACCTGGAGAGGCAACTGCACCTTACCCCAGACACCATATCTTGGGAACTTTTTGAGGAGAGGTTCTGAAGGAAATATCTACCATCTTACTTTGAGGAACAAAAGGTGGGAGCATTTCATGCTCTAGTATAGGGAAACATGACTGTAGAAGAATACAAGATCAGGTTTATGGAATTGGTCAAATATGTTTCATACATGGATAATGACCAACGACAGGAAAAATGCTTTGTCTATGGTTAAACCCTAAGATAAGGGCCATCGTGTGGATGTGGAAACCGTCTTCAGTAGCGGAAGCAGTCTAAAATGCATGTTATGCAGAGGAACACATGAACTTAAATGGATGCATGAGATCAACCTTTCCGCATCATCCTGGATTTGTGGGGAAGGCCCCTAAGACCTTCTCCAGGGGAGGGAGCTCTAGGCCACCTCCATATGTTAATAGAGTTGCACCAAGGATAGTCGCCACTGGTATTTTGATGGCAGCGAGTGCAGCATCTCGTTCATCACCAATGATGCATGCAGGTCCATGACCATCTCAGGGAGTGGCTAGTAGGGTTAGGGGTTCTAGGGGGAGGAACGCATTTTAGAGACCATCACAGAGAAGTGTGTAGGTTAAATCTCGGGTTACATATTAGGGATGTGGAGGACCCCATTACCAACATGACTGCCTAGAGTTGCAAGCAGGATTTGTGAATAGAGAAGGAAAGGACCCGATGGAATGAGCAAGTGGCAACCACCAGATTTACACAGTGGTTAATAATCGCCCGGAAGAACACCAATCCACGATGGTGGAGTCGTCAGGTACGCTAAATCATATCAATGTTAAAATTTTATTTGATTCTGGTGCTACAGATAGTTTCAGTTCACCATTTGCATTAGAAAAGAATGGGTTGGCAGCCTACGAGCACGATGACTTTAAAAACGTCGAGATGGATTTAGGGGAAAAATAGGCAGTAGGACCTAACGTTGATAATTTCCTAATAGACCTGGGAGTGTGTACTACAAGGTTGAAGGTTTATGTCACTGCTCTTGGGGCATATGACCTAATCATTGGAATGGATTGGTTAGAAGCCCATCGAGCTATGGTAGATTGTTTCGAAAAAAAGAGCGCTTTGTGTTGACGATGAAGGAAGGCCAGTAGAGATCCATGGTGTACGGAGAAAGGTGTCTCTACGGTTTATCTCAACTATGAAGGTTAAATGGTGCATGAGGCAAGTGTGTCGAATTTATGTCGTTGAAGCAGTGAATGAAAGGAAAGGACCCTCCTTGGATCAGTACCTGGTACTGTCAGAATTTAAGGATGTTTTTTCGAATGAGTTATGACAGCTACCTCTTGAGAGGGAGCTTGATTTTACTATTGAGCTAAAACTTGGTGCAGAACCAATTTCCAAGACTCTGTATCAGATGACAGTGCCAGAACTTTGTGAGTTGCAAATGCAGTTGACAGAGCTACTGGACTTAGGGCTAATAAGGCGCAGTGTCTCACCTTGGGGTGCACCAGTAATTTTTGTAAAGAAGAAGGATGGTTCCTTAAAATTGTGTATAGATTACAGCGACTTGAAATTTGCTACAGTGAAAAATAGGTACCCAATGCCACA
>JASDQU010108943.1:261646-277177 GCA_032191745.1 Picea mariana | reverse complement strand
GAAATGGTATGATGGAAGGTTAATGGGATGATGAAATGTAAGGAATAGTGAAGGAAAAAGAGGATATAAATGTGACATTTTTGAGGCCCAACACCAGGCAAGGAAGTCAGTAGTTTTCTTAGGCAAAGACATCGAGCTTAGAGGCTTTCAACCCTGACCTAGCCACTTCCCCTAAGGAGAGTAACGTATGTTTATAGACAAGTAAAAAAAAACTTACGCCTAACCCTATTTTCTCGTTTAAGTTGCGCAAATGTGAAATCCTTGAACTAACCCTGACAACTTTGGTTGATGTAGATTCAAGTATACAGGATGGTTAGGACTCAAGGAAATCAAGGCAGAGGGGCGTCGTCGCAGGGACCGCCAACGCCACCACCACCATCGCCTAAATTAGCTCTCATTCTGCGCTCTTTGGAGGCCATAAATGAGACTTTAAAGGGGCACCAACCAACAGGGATCGAAGTGGAGCCCCCACCATCTAGAACAAGTAATCTTGAAGTGTCAAGGGATTCAGGGGGAGGACCTCCACCCGAAGACATCACTAGAGAACTGTAGAAGATCAAACTCCCAGAGTTTTTCAGGAGTCGTGCCAGTGAAGGTGCAGAGGCATGGTTGGAAGGCATGACAAGGTGTTTCACCTTAAGAGACTATGTGTCCACTTCAAAGGTGAAGATAGCGATTTTTCAGTTGAGAGACAGTTCCCTGAACTGGTGGGGAAACCTGGAGAGGAAACTGCACCTTACCCTGGACACCATATATTGAGAACTTTTTGAGGAGAGGTTCCGAAGGAAATATCTACCAGCTTACTTTGAGGAACAATAGGTGGGAGCATTTCATGCTCTAGTACATGGAAACAGGACCTTAGAAGAATACGAGATCAGGTTTATGGAATTGGTCAAATATGTTTCATACATGGATAATGACCAACGATAGGCAGAACGCTTTGTCTATGGGTTAAATCCTAAGATAAGGGCCATGGTACGGATGTGGAAAACATATTCAGTAGCAGAAGTAGTCGAAAATGCACGTTATGTAGAGGAACACATGAACTTAAATGGAGGTACGAGATCGACCTTTTCGCATCGTCTTGGATTTGTGGGGAAGGTCCCTAGGACCTTCTCTAGGGGAGGGAGCTCTCTAGGCCACCTCCATATGTTAATAGAGTCGCACCAAGGACAGTCACCATAGGTATTTTGATGGCAGTGAGTACAACATCTCGTTCATCACCAATGACCCAGGCAGGTCCACGTCCATTTCAGGGAGCGGCTAGTAGGGGCAGGGGTTCTAGGGGGAGGAACACATTTCAGAGGCCATCACAGAGCAGTTCACAATTTCAATCTCGGGTTACATGTTGGGGATGTGGAGGACCCCATTACCAGTGTGAATGCCTAGAATTGCAAGCAGGATTTGTGAATAGAGAAGGAAAGGCCCCAATGGGAAGAGCAAGTGGCAACCACCAGATTTAAGCAGCAGTTAATAATCGCTAGGAACAACACCAATCCACGGTGGTGGAGTCATCAGGTATGCTAAATCATATCAATGTTAAAATCTTATTTGATTCTAGTGCTACAGATAGTTTCATTTCACCATCTGCATTAGAAAAGAGTGGGTTGGCAGCCTACGAGCACGATGACTTTAAACAAGTCGAGATGGTTTCAGCGGAAAAACAGGCGGTAGGAACTAGCGTTGATAATTGCCTAATAGACCTGGGAGTTTGTACTACGAGGTTGAAGGTTTACATCACTGCTCTCGGGGCATATGACCTAATCATTGGAATGGATTGGTTAGAATCCCATCGAGCTATGGTAGATTGTTTCAAAAAAGGGTGCTTTGTGTTGACGATGAAGGAAGGCCAGTAGAGATCCATGGTGTATGGAGAAAGGTGTCTCTATGCTTTATCTCAGCTATGAAGGTTAAACAGTGCATGAGGCAAGGGTTTCAACTTTATGTCGTTGAAGCAGTGAATGAAAGGAAAGGACCCTCCTTGGATCAGTACCTGTTATTGTCAAATTTAAGGATGTTTTTCCGAATGAGTTACCAAGGCTACCTCCTAAGAGGGAGCTTGATTTTACTATTGAGCTAAAACTTGGTGCAAAACAAATTTCCAAGACACTGTATCGGATGACAGCGCCAGAACTTTGTGAGTTGCAAATGCAGTTGAAAGAGCTACTAGACTTAGGTCTGATAAGTCCCAGTGTCTCACCTTGGGGTGCACCAGTAATTTTTGTAAAGAAGAAGGATGGTTCCTTACGACTATGTATAGATTACAGAGACTTGAACCATGCTATAGTGAAAAATAGGTACCCAATGCCATGGATAGATAATCTCTTTGATCAGATGAAAGGAGCAACAGTATTCTCAAAGATTGATTTGCAATCAAGATATCACCAGTTAAGGATTAAGGAAGGTGATATTCCTAAAGCTTCCTTTCGAACTCGGTTTGGGCATTACAAGTTCATTGTAGTACCTTTCAGATTGACCAATGTGCAAGCAGTATTCATGAGCCTCATGAATGGTGTATTCCAGAAATACCTAGACCGCTTTGTATAATTCTTTCTAGATGATATCCTCATATATTCCAAGAATGAAAGAGAAGATGAGGAACACTTGCGAGTGGTGTTGTATTTCCTTAGAGAGAACAAACTGTATGGGAAGTTGTCAAAGTGTTCCTTCTTCCAGAAAGAAATTCACTATTTAGCACATATCATTTCTAGTGAAGGAATATCTATGGACCCAGAAAAGGTAAAGGCCATTATAGAATGGTCAGTGCTGAAAAATGCTCATGAGGTAATAAGCTTCATGGGGCTAGCAGGTTGTTATCGAAGATTTGTGGAAGGGTTCTCTAAAATAGTGAAACCCATCACCACTTTGCAGCGCAAGGGGGTCAGGTATGAATGGAAAGAAGAATGTGATAGTGCATTCTTTGAGCTTAAAAGGTTACTAACTAGTCCGCCAATTCTACGAGTGTCGGATATGGAAAAGGACTTCACAGTCTGCATGGATGCCTCGAAGCAAGGGTTGGGGGTCGTGCTAATGCAGGATGGAGGAGTGATAGCTTATGCGTCAAGGAAGTTGAAGAAACACAAAGATCTTTATGCTACTAATGATTTAGAGTTGGCAACTGTTATGCTAGCTCTGAAAATTTGGAGGCACTATCTAGTAGGGTGAAACTTTGAGCTCAAAATGGACCATCAAATATTAAAACATCTCTCCACTCAAAGGGATCTGAATGCCAGGCAAAGGCAATGGAGTGAGTTCATGAGTGAGTACGATTTTGGTATTTCATATATCAAGGGAAAAGAGAATGTGGTCATGGATGACTTGAGTAGGAGGCCACGTGTCTTCTTCTTGGTACCCTTAAAATTCAATCTGAGGGAATGTGTGTTGACGCAACTCCATGGAGATAGTTGGTATTTAAAGGTTACTTCAAACCTCCAGAGTGGGCGGCAATTAGATCCAAAGTATGAAGGATATAGTCTGGAAGCAGACAGACTGTTAATATATCAAGGAAGGATGTACGTCCCCATAGGTGGGGATATTCAAAGCATCATACTGAAGGAAGCCCATAGAGCACTTTATTGTGTGCATCCGGGTGTGAAGAAGATGTACGCAGATATGAGGAAGATTTTCTTCTGAATAGGCATGAAGCATGATGTAGTCCATTTCGTCGCCAAGTGCCTAGAGTGTCAACAAGTGAAAGCTGACCACCATCACCCGGAAGGTCTCCTACAACCACATGATGTCCCTATGTCCAAGTGGGAAGTCATCTCTATGGATTTTGTAGTGGGGTTTCCACTCACATCTCATAGACACAATGTCATTCTTGCGATAGTTGATAAGTTAACCAGGAGTGATCATTTTATTCCGGTTAGAGACACTTATGATGTCACTGATGTGGCACACGTGTTTGTAAGTGATGTCATCCATTTTCACGGGATACCTAAGAATATCATTTCAGATAGGGAGTCCAGATTCACTTCTAGGTTTTGGACAAGTTTGCAGTCAGCATTGGGGACTCAGTTGAACTTAAGCACAACTTATCATCCTGAAACAGTTGGGAAAACTAAGAGAGTAAATCAAGTCATGGAAGACATGCTTAGAATGTATGTCATGGATAATCAAACCCATTGGGAGAAATACCTACCTTTGGTAGAGTTCACCTACAATAACAGTTTTCATAGCTCCATCGGAATGCCACCCTACGAAGCTCTGTATGGAAGGCCATGTAGAACTCCGTTGAGTTGGGATAGATTAGAAGATCGAGTAATAGTTGGGCCAGAAATGATTTGAGAGATGGAGGAACAGGTGATTCAGATTAGGCAGAGACTAAAGGAAGCACAAGATAGACAGAAAAGTTATGCAGATGCACACAGGACTGATCAAAGTTATAAATTGGGAGATCATGAATTCATTCGTATCAGGCCTAATAAGAGTACCATTCGGTTCGGGAAGGGGACAAAGATGTCACCTCGATTTATAGGACCATTCAGAATCCAAGATAAAATTGGACCTGTTGCCTATCGTCTCGTACTGCCACCCCACTTTCATAAAACTCATAATGTTTTTCATGTATCTGTTCTACGTCATTATGTTGCCGATGAATCACATAAACTAAATTGGAAGGAATTGCAGGTATCGGACGTGGGAACCCTCACGGTAGAGCTGTTATGTATATTGGGCCATAGATTCTGACAGCTCAGGAACCATCTGGTAGACCAAGTTAAGGTCCAGTGGGACAAATATAGTCCAGGATCTACTACTTGGGAGGATGTCGAGACACTACGATGAGATTATCCCTCACTTTTTTTGACCACCTTGAGAATATGTTTCTCGAAGGTTGGGTGTATGTAACGCCACCTTTTGACTTAGACAACTAGGATTACCTGAGGCCTAAACACCTTTATTTTCTATTCATAGTGAAACTATTAAATAATACACTTGAACTTTTAAGACGTATGAACCTTTATGAATGTTTAAATGTATTTGAATAATGATGGATATGATGCGATATATTGTGAGAATGTAAATTTTATGAATGTTTAAATGTTATTGATGATGAAGGATATGATGCGATCTACTATGTGAATGTAAATTCTATGAATGTTTAAATGTTATTGTTGATGATGGATATGATGCGATATATTGTGTGAATGAGAATCCTATGAAGATTTAAATTCTATTTGAATGATGTTGGATATGATGCAATCTATTATGTAAATGATAATTCTATGAATGGGTAACGTTAACGAAATTATGGGATATTACGAGATCTATTTCTAACTTGAAAACTTTGATGTTAAAGTTGTTGGTATGAGGATACCGAATTGAGATTATAGTTGTATGCAATTGCATGATAATAATGCATAGATGCATATGCGTTTGTGTTACAGACTAATCTGTAGGTCATTGGGCTATGAAATAGCCAAGGGATAATGATAATGAAAGTGGATGTCGTGACCACTTACCTAGAAACAAATTGGTATGAATCTTTGTATGCGAATTTATATTGGTTTGGATGCATTGCTATGATATGTGGACCAGTGCAGGATTTCAGGTGGTGAGACTGCCCAAAAATAAATAAACGATGACAAAAATCCCAGCAACATGGTGCCACTGTATATTCCATTATAGGGTGTGGAACCTAGTCCTGTTAGGTGGGGTGGAGGCATTTCCCACCGTGTATCCTCTGAAACCTAGAGTCATGGGAGGACGGTGTTAGCTCACGCTCCCCTAGACGTGTGATGATGACTGTCAGTTGCCTTCTGGGGAATCTTGGTCATGATAGTGACACTTCCGCTTACAGGTTCTATTTGGAGTTAGGTCAATATAGTTGATGCTCCAAGATAGTCCAGCAGAGGAAGGATAGGAATGAAGATGGAAGTAAGTTAGGGAGGAAGGATGAGTAGAAATAGTTGAGAGTGTATGGAGATTTGTCTTATGGTGGAATTTATTGTTTTTCCTTCTGAAAAGAAAATGTGTATATATGTATATTCATAATTACTTAACTAAACTACAATTGTGTAAATAAAATTGTTGAGTTGGAGTATTTTAATTAAGGGAATTCACAAACATTTGATTGGATTATTGTCTTTTATAAAATGAATAGTCTTGTTGAATGGATTGGATGCATACAGAAATTACTATAGAGATGAAAGTTATTGTTATTAGTACATGCACGAGACTTGTATGTACTAGCTACACATGCATTTCTTGCACATGTACACTAGTATGTATGAGTTTTCTTGGCTTACTTACTAATAATGTCAGTTGTTGGTTATGAATGTGTGAACCATGTGTCTTTTCCCTTGTGTTATAAAATACTTTAAACTTCAGGACGAAGTTTCCTCAAGGGTGGGTGTATGTAACAACCCTAGTTAAATAACTAATTGTCAAAGTTAAATAATTATTTAAGGTTTATTGAGTTTAATTAATTAAATAATTAATTGTCCTAATGTATATTAAATAATTAATTATTATTTATTAATAATAATAATTATTTATTTATTGTTTAATGCATATTAATTAATTAATTAACTCATTAAATATTTGGGTAATGAATTAAAGTTTAATAAATTTTAATTTATTAAAAGAAAACTTAACGTATTGAAGGATGGAACCATTAAGGAGAAGGGGATAAGGTGGTTGGCATTGAATGGAGGGATAAGGTGGTTGGCATTGAATGGAGAGATAAGGGCGGGGGGGGTGAGTCTTAATGAAAGGGGAGAGGCAGTGAATGGACGGGGGGATATGAGGGGGAAAAAACATTCGAGAGGGAAACTTTTGGGATTTTGGGCAGGGAGAATTATTTTGATATTAGGGGATTGTATTGGATTATTTTCGAGGGGAAAGATTGGAAAACTGTATTTTTGGTTTTTGGATTGAGGAATTTGGTGGACTGTTACAGGGGAGCATCTGTTGCTGGGAGTTTTGGGCTTGGGGGCTAGGAATCCTGGAGCTAGGGAGCTGGATAGGCTCTGTTCCTAGCTGGCTGGGAGGAAAGATTCAGTTTTGGGCAGAGTTTGACAGAGCAGCTTGGGCAAAGTTTTAGCTTCAGCTTGGACAAACAGAGTTGGGAAACAAATCACTTGACAAGTATTTTGTTTGTATTTTTATTTTTTATCATGGCATATTCATTATCGTATGATTATTCAATATGTTATTTATGCTGTGTATATTATTCAATATATCATTTATATCATGCTGCCCATTTTGAATTTTGATGAGCCATAAACTGTAAACTGTTATTTTGTTGATGTTATTTTGCTGAATATAGAACCGTAAAAAGAAATTATAATAGAAATGTTATGTTTAAATTTATGAAATTCTAGGTTCTATTAGAGAGGACTTTACACATGGTATCAGAGCCTCAGTTTGAAATCTAGGACTAAAGGGCCACCTACCCACCAATCCTCTTGACTCTGGACAAAAAGCTAAGCTGTATGTCCTATAACCAGCCCTGAAACTCCCTAAAACCTTAAAACTTGTTGGCCTATACAAAAAAAAAAAAAAAATCCTTGAAAAGGGGTGTTATAAACATAAATAACTAGAGGCATAAATAATATATTAAGGGAAAACTTGTAAATCTGGGCTTGACTGCCAAGCTCCAGCTCCACCTAACTTGCAAACCAGGAACAAATTTTTTTTTAGTATATATACAGATCTATATATACAGAAGTATAAATAACAGTATATAAATAAACATATATAGAAGATATTTATTTAAACAAATATATATATATATATATATATATAATAAAATAAAAGAGAAGATGATTATTATCAAAGATAAATGTTGGTGTGTGCTTTAGTGAATTTTATATTTCTAAGTACCCTAACTATCGGTCCAAACCAACACATAGCACGTATTATACCAAATTCTACCAATCCACAGGTCGATCAATAAGCCACACAACATAGAACAAATCCAAGCTCGAACACCAAATCCTTTTCATTCCACACACAAAACAATATACATAAACCAACATAATACAGCGCACATGCACCAAACCGAATCACATGGACAAGGAGCCCATGAGGATCGGCACTGTGCACTATACACCAAACCAACACGTAAGCCACATAGCATACCAACGCAAGCTCACCTCAGCGCAACCGCTGCATAAGTCAAACCAAAACCCAACGCAGAAGCCAACACATAAGTCACCAAAACCCAGTGCAGAAGCCAACAAATAAGTCACCAAAACCTAGCACAAAAGCCACGAGGGGGGTCGAATGGAGCGTGCAAAACTGCAAGCCAAGGCTACGAGGAGTCCATATTAATTGTCATTTTTTTTTAAATATCAAATAAAAAAAAGTTAATGGGACGAGGCTCATTGCTCAAACCACAAGTCGCGAAAAGGAAAATTTACAAGAGCCACATGACTCATTACAAGTCGTCGAGCAAGCAGCCAAGCACCAAACCACAATGGAGGCGGTTCATCATTCCCACAGACTGTTTGAGCCGTCCTGTGTTTCGAACCCTACTCGACCGAGCCGAGGAGGAGTTAGGCTTCGATCACCAAGGCGATCTCACCATACCCTACAAGGTAAACATTTTAAGAAAGTTTTGAGGGTCGTGGGCAGAAACGACCCAGCCGGAAAGAGTTTGAGCACGGCCACCAGCGCCACTCTCAAGTGTCAAAGCTCTAAACCCTAAGCCCGCAAGCACCAAGCCTGCGACCAGCTACAGAAGAAAATATTGTATAAGTAAATATAAATGGTGTTGCACTGTCCAAATNATTCACCTCCCACGGGAGGTAACTCCAGTGAAATACATCTCCTTTGCTGCATGGGAAAATTTTTAAAAAGGCAAAGAAGTTGGAGGAGGATCCCGTGAGGGCATAGTGCAACCCACAGGCCTTTGCCAAGCCACAAGGGAGGAGCTTACGACCATTACCATAACTCCGTTGTAGTTGCAGAGAGGGAGAAGCCCAGGGCGCACTTGCATAGTGAGATAGGCGGTAAGTGATGGAGCGTTAGGGTTGAGGATAATTTAGGGTTTGGGATAGAGAGGCGTGTAGGGTTGGGAACCTTTGGGAATGAGCATGGTGAGGGAAGGTCACGTGGGCCTCATGCGAGGACCCACTGCCCACGTTAAAATTGTTATTTATTTTTTTATTATTATTTTGTTATTTTATATTTTTTTATATGTTTTTTATTATTATCATTTATTATTTTATATTTTTTTGGGAGTTAAAATTTTAATGTTTTATAATTTAAAATAATAGTTTGAATAAAATTTAATAATTAGAATATAATTTAAATTATTTATAGTTTAAATTTAAATATAATTTAAATAATAGCTTGAATAAAATTTAATAATTAGAATATAATTTAAATTATTTATAGTTTAAATTTAAATATAATTTAATTTATAGTTTGAATATAATTTAATAATTTTAATATAATTTTAATTTATGTTGCCCTTAAATTATATTTAAATTATTATGTGTTAAAACATAATAATAATAATGTATTATTAGTCATAAATGGTAAAACATAATAATATTAATCATGTTTTAAGAACATTATTAATTAAGTATGTTTTAAAATTTATTTATAATTAAAATTATGTTTAATTATATTTAAATTACGATTCATGCTTAAATTTAAAACTAGTTAAAGCGACTAATTAAATTGTTTTTAGCGAAAAGTTAATGACTTAGACTGAGACAAGAGGGAAGGGGGGGCTTCATGCGCACTAGGGAGGTAAGTTAGAGAAATTGGCGAGTATGGTGCAATGCTAGCATAGCTACTAGGCGAGGGAGTCAGTAGTTTTCTTAGGCAAAGACATCGATCTTAGAGGCTTTTGACCCTGACCTAGCCACTTCCTACATGAGCCTCTTGAACAACGCTAGTGTCATCCATATCTGTAAAGGTTGTGATTCTTAAGCTAGGGAACAAATATTCCTTCAGGACAACTACTTCTAGACCATAAACCAACTTAAAAGTGGTCTGCATTGTCAGCTTCTTGCAAGTAGTTCTATAGGCCCATAATACTGTTGGTACTCTCAAATCCCAGTCACCTATGTTTACACTGCAAATATTTGTCATCGTTGTCTCCAAGATCTTGTTGAAAGCTTTGATCGTCTCGTTCGCTTGTGGGTGGTAAGGAGTGCTCTTCTGGTGGTGAACTTCAAATTCCTGATTCAAGGCTTCAATATTCTTATTAATAAAATGTGTACCTTGATCACTCATGAGGATCTTTGGGCATCCAAACCTAGTTATGATATCATCAAATATGAAACCTGCAGCTGTAGTTTCTCTACAATATTTAACTGCTCTTGCTTCGGCCCATTTGGTCAAGTACTCTATCGCAGTGATTATGTACCTGGCTCCAGTGCACCTCCTTGGTGGGTTTATCAGTCCCACGAAGTCAATGGCCCATTTCTCAAATTCTTGTAAGGTTAGCTAGGGTGATAATGGAATATCATATCTTCTGGATGGTTTCCCAACTCTTTTGCATACATCGCAAGCTCTATAGTAGTCTTTAGCATCTATGTGTAAAGTAGGCCACCAGAGGCTAGCTCTAAGAACCTTTTGTGTTGTTTATTTTCTGGTGCAGTGTCCTCCTGCGATGCCTTCATGAGCTTCTGCTAAAATCAGTGGTCTTTTTGCTTCCATGAAACATCTCCTCAGGATCTCATCAAGTCCCATCTTGTATAGATGTCCAGCTATAAGTGAAAAATCTACAGCACGAACTACCAGTTGTTTCTTCTGGGTGATTGTGTATTCACTAGATGCCATTCCTTTTGACAGGAACTATACTAGCTCAATGAGGTGATCATCAACCTTTCTAATGGCTAACAACTGTGCATCCGACAATGTATCCTCCAAACTAGTAGGTTCCTCTCCATGTTCCAACCTAGATAAGTTGTCAAGTCCCTTGTTCATCCTTCCTAGATTTACCATGATCTCAAAATCATATTCCTGAAATAGCAGAAGCCATTTTCATATTCTTCCCCCCAATACTAGCTTGTTGACTAGGTATTTCGGTGCAAGGTGATCAGTGAACAATTTAAAGTGTCCTCCCAACAAGTAGTGGTGAAACTTCTGCAGCGCATACACCATGGCTAACCCTTCTCTCTCAGTGGTGGTGTAATTTATCTTAGCTATTGATAGATTCCTGCTAGAAAAGGCTAATGGGTGGTCAATGTCTCCAGCTCCCGGTTGTGCTAACACAACTCCTAATTCAATAGAATATGCATCGACATGCATGTGAAATTCCTTGCTCCAATTTGGGAAAACCAGAATAGGCGCAGTAACCATTTTTTGTTTCAGTGTGTCAAAGCTCTGCTGACATTCTTCCATCCATTGAAACTGACAATATTTCTTCAAAATATTCTCCATGGGTGTTGTAATCTGTGCATACCCCTTAATGAAATTCTTGTAGTATCTAGTATGTCCCAGAGTAGTGCGTAGCTGTTTGACTGAAGTAGGAGGGGGTAAATCAACTATAATGGAAATCTTGGATGGATGTACCAATAATCCCTACTTACACACAATATGGCCTAGCAACATCCAAAGGGTGAAAAGAAGATGCACTTCTTCAGGTTCAGGGAAATCTGACATTTCCTGCACTTATCCAACATTAGTCGTAAACATTCAATATGATTTTGCAATAAGATAAACACAATCCAATCATCAAAATATGCTTCTAGAAATTTATGTAAAAACTCCTTCAATGCTTCGACCACCACCCTAGGAAAGATGGTTGGCACATTTTTCAATCCAAACGGCATCACTGTATACTAGTAGGATCCCCATTCTGTTGCAAATGTGGTCTTATGGCGATCTTCTCTGGAAACCCTGATCTGATGGTATCCTGAAAAGTAGTCTGTAAAAGAATATACCTCTTGTCCTCCTACATTATCTAACACTTCGTCAGTAAATGGTGTAGGGAATGGGTCATGTAAACACGAACCATTCATCTTCCTAAGATCTACATAGATCCTGATTTCTCTGGTCTTCTTATCCTATACCACCATAGGGCTAATCCATTCTGACTCTTCAACAGGTTCTATGATTCCTTCTTCCAACATTTTGTCTAGTTCAATATTCACTTTCTCCTTATATTTAGGGTTCAATCTGTAAGGTCTTTGTTTAACTAGCCTTGCATCTAGTTTCAAGGGGATATTCATCTCTCCCATGGGCCCTTAAATTCCCTTCATATCAGTGAACTTGGTTGGAAACAAGTCCTGATATTCATGCAATAACTTTGTGATCTTATCAATAGTGGCATCATCCCAATAATCCCCAATATTAGCAAGCTTAGGTGCTTGCTCTGTTCCAATATTAACTTTATTGATTTTGATTGGCTATTCAATAAAAGGTAGTTCGACTCCTGGTCCTTCTACGTCTTGTTGTCCTTATGTTTCTGTGATGTTCACCTTCCTCAGATCGTCTTCATCGGCATTGATATTGTAACGTCCTTGCAATTTATGAAGAGGTGCAATCCATTCATCTTCTTCTTTCTCCACAGGGAGGCTAGTTTCCTCCTCAAATACTTTTTGTCTTATAACCTATAAATCTTGATCTACCATAGGGTACTAATTTTCAAACAAGAATGTAGCTACAAAGTTTTGTGTCATACCTTTCCAATCTGCAGTGGTGAGGCGTAGTTCTGCTTCAAGGTACCAGTTGATAGGTGTTGTGTCTAGAATATTGATGAATTTATGCACCCACTGCTCTTGAGGAATGAATGTCCAAGCCTCCTCATAGCTTCGCACATGGTCTTTCAGACAACTTTGACCTGTGTGCCTAACTTCGCATCCTTCGACTTGTTCTGAAAATCACGCTATCATCAAAGTGTGACATTGTATCTAGTTCATGATGTTCCTTTTATGTGTTCCCCACCATCTTGTTGGAGTAGCTTTCAAATCCTCATCCAGTTCCAATAGTCTCTGTTGTACTGGTACAATTTCTTCAAATTCCAATAAGAAAGTTTCTAAGTGATTCAAACCATCAAACATGGGTAAATTACTTATTGTTGTGTCGATCCATCGAACTTCTCTGGTCATTCTAGCACATCGCCGTGCAGAAACTTCATACATATTGTTCTTCCAGTTCTCTAGTGCTTCTTTTGAGTCTGATGAGCATGCCTTGTCACTTCGCCAACTTAAATTCCCATCTGTTGTAGGATTAATGTAATCATGTTGTCTTGCGGTCAATTTGTATATATTCTCTAGCTCATATGCACGGTCCTCTTATCTGATGGGCTTTGTGTATCTGGGACCTTCATCATGATCCAAAGATGCGATGAACCTAAGGCCATCTCCTTCGAATATCATTCTTCATTTCTTCAAATCAAAAATAGTAATTATTTTGAAAGCACAATCAATTCCTAATAGCACAGGGTAAGGACAACTATCATCGACTATCTCAATCACCTCGAAGTTCACAAATGTTCTGACCCCATCAATATCCATAGGGACATGTTCCAGTCTTCCAAAGGGGATCACAGCCTGTTGATTGGCCATCCTAAGCCTGATGGGGTAATAGATCAACTTAGGTTTTCCCATCAGTGCCTAGGTCTTCTTCATCATAACATTGACCTCTAATCCTAAGTTGAGGACCACATAATCTATATCATATTCTCCAATTTGAGCATTAAGGTGTAGTTCTTTATTTGTCCTTCTCTTTTTGGATAGTTGATGTACTGCTTTATTTAGTAGAGGATATACCTTTCCTAGATCATACTGTCTGATCAAGTGTTGGAGATCTTGTATAGCTCTCTCATCCTTTATCAAATTAATACAAGTGCATAAGAATTCCATGAGTATGCTTACCTCTTTTACTTCTCCAGGCGAAGTGGACTGATCAAAGGCCAGGGGCATTCCACATTCTCTCACGTTTGGTTGTGCCTTTGATGAAGAAGCCTGATCTCTTCTAAACTCTTTTCTTGCCTCTTCAAATGTTTTCTTCTCTCTCTTTGTATCAAACTCTTGTGTCTTCTCCGCAACTTTTCTGACCCCTGATTGTTCTGTAGTCTTCCCGAGTCACCCTGTCTTCTCATGTAGCAGCGCCTCCTCTAGTGATAAAAATGACTTTGGGATATTCTACATGAGGCTCTGATGTGATTAGTTGTACTTGTTGGTTTCCTCCTCGTCTTTCCTAAAGTTTGGATAACAACGCAGGACAATCTTCTATGACATGTTCAAATGAATTACAGTAACTGCAAGTGGTACAAGGGTTCTGACAGTCCCTTGCCAAATGACCTATATGTGCCTATTTATAACAAATGATCTGACCTCTACCTCGACCCATACCTCGTCCTCGTCCTCTTCCTCTGAATCCACCACGAGGGTTGAAGTTTCCTCTTCCAAGGGAATTATACTACGTAGTGTTGCCTTCTTGTTGTACTTCACCTTGAATTTTGTATATATCCCTTGACCTTTCATGCATGAGGTCATAGGCCCTAAAATCCATATCATCATGCCCTACTGACTTACAAAATGTGAAATACAGATTTGTGGGTGTATGAACATATTTTTGCATGTAATAACATTCACCAGGGCGATTTCTATTTCTACATACCTCGCACCAAGGTAGGGTAACTTGCTTCAAAGGGCTCGGAGCTTCAGAGGCCAACTATTCATGAAACAGGGGGTAGTGCTCCTTGGCATGGCCTTTTGACTTGCATCTGATACATCATATGTATTCTCTTTTATCTTTTCCCTTGTATTTTTTCATATCCTCAACCTGTAGTGATAAGCTAGTTAGCTGACTCAAAATTTGACTCATACCTGAGATGGATTCTCCCATAAGGGTTGATTCTAGCTTCATGGAAATCTCCAGTGCCTCAGTCTACAAATTGATCTTTTGTTGCATCGGAGGGACTCTGATGTGTGGTAAAAGGGAAGAAATGAACCATTCCTTGTTCTTCTCATCTGGGATCTAAAAATTCAGCCGACCCGTTAAGGTTTTAAACCTCTGATCAAACTCCCAAACAAGTTCAGCTATTCTCTGCTTGATTTCTTTCAACTTTGTAATTCATTTTGACTCCGAATTGGGTTTCTTGAATTCTACAACCAACGCATTCTTGATCGCATTCAACGGTTTAGGATATGCAATTCCTTGGACAAGTTTTATGTACCGCGTGGTCTCTCAAGGTAGTGCTAAACTGAGCTCATTTAACAGCTTCATCGGTGACATTCTTAATACTCCATACAACTTCACATAGAAACCAGTGTTGATCAGGATCTTCATATCCATCTCCTCTAAAGGTGGGTAACATCATCTCATCTTCCATAGATATTCCTAGGTTTCCTGAATGAGTGTGCTCTAAACCACTTGTACCAGTTCTATGAGTGATCTGATAACTTAGGTTACTCTAGTCACTTAATGCTGCTGAAACAACAGGGGTGTAATAACACTTACTTAAATATTTTGCACAGTCCTTGAAGTTTTTGACTCTTCTCGACAAGGTTCTTCAGTCTTCTCTTATTCTACCCTAGCAGACTCTGAATGTTCTTCGTTCAACAACTCTTCTTCTTCTCCACTGTATAACCCTTCTTCTTGTGTTGGTTCGCGATT
>JASDQU010108943.1:245882-256760 GCA_032191745.1 Picea mariana | reverse complement strand
TGATTTGTATATTCTTAGTCTTTGAATGGAAGGTTGAGTTCTTTGCAAGATGAATGGCACTCTCACTATCACAATACAACCTGATATTCTCCTACTTCTTTCCCAATTCCTCCATAAACCTCTGTAACCGAATCATTTCTTTACTAGTCTTTGTAGCAGCAACATACTCTTATTATGTTGTTGAATGTGCAACAACCACTATTACATGTAGGCTAAAAAATCAACGAACTATTAGGACGATTGTGATAAAATCATTTTTTTTGTCGAAAAAAAATTTTAAAAATGAAATTTTACTGTTTTTTTTTTTTAAATTAGTCCCGATAACGTCGGATTTCCGACGTGCTCTAAGGTCATCGGAAGTACAATGCCTAGTTCTGACACTTCAATATATTCATTTATAGGTCAACATAATGTTCATTGACTTCGAAATGGTCAACCTTAATTTAGGGTTATAGTCGTCGGAATTCTGACGATGATGAATCTATAAATTAGTTAATTCGAACCGAATTTCTACTAATTTGTTATAGTTGCGACATCTTTTATGTGTTATAGCTATGTTAATCTTCATTTTTATGTGAAGGTTTGCTTATTGATTAAGAGATCAAACTAATCTTTGATCTACAGAGCTTAGTTTTGTGATCATTGTTCAAGGCGTGCAAGAGGATTTTAGACTTTGAAGGTTAGTTAAATATTTTTTTTCTTTTGTCTCCTTTAATATTTTATAACCTTATACGTTTATGTAGATTTTATGTCATCTGTGAACATGCTAATTTTTCCATGCTTATATGTGACTTGATCTCTTGCCCTATTTCTATTATGTCGTTTCATTATGTTACTTGGTTATGGTGAAGCTTTGAAGCTTATGTGGTAAAATATATTGTATGGTTTGGTCTATTGCATTTCAAGAATCGAATAGATCTAGCACATCATCACTAAACTTTATAACATAATCGTCTCAATATTTTGGTTGTGGTGAAGAATGTGGAGATATTATGGACAAGGTGACGAGATATGTTATTTCCCTTGCACTAAATGCGGGAGCACAAAAGTCAGAAGAATTTTAATACAAATAGTTGTAAGACATTGCAGAACCCATGGGCATGTTGAAGGTGGAACGAACGAATATTGTCCCTTGGTAAACTATGTATTCATTATTATATCTTTATATTGATTGTATTTATAAAATTTTATACTGTTTAAATATTTCTTATGCAGTACACTAATTTTTCATGACTGTTTGTATTTATAAAGTCAGGTTGGCCCCCTAAGTGTCCGAACACGCCAAGTACTATCAGAAATGATGTTGTACTACAAGGTGTCGAGGAATTTGGAGTGTCTAATATTGAAGATCAATTTAATGATCCTATGGAAGAAGATGACAATAATAACAATATAGTTGAAGACGATGGGACAAATGAATTGATCCAAGACTTGTTCGCTCGATCGGATGAGGATGATGATGAGGACATTGGTGATCTTGATGTACCTCTACTAGAGAAGGCAGAAAAACCACTTTATGAAGGTTCAAAAGAAAATCTTTTTTATGCTACATTATTGTTGGTGAACTTAAAGGTTTTGAATGGTTTCTCAAACAGTTGTATGACACAGATCCTAAGGTATGTAATATGGTTCATCATCACCTATAAATAAAGGTTTATTTTTTTTGCTTGTTTTTAGTTTTAATTAATGTTTGAAATAAGAATTAAATATTTACAAATTATAACATTCTTTACACTAATTACTTATTTTTTATGTCGTAGATTGTTAGGTGAATTTCGGTTACCATCATCAAATATTTTACCTCACACATACTGAGATTTAAATTCCATTATGAAAGAAATTGGAATGGAGTATCAAGCTATAGATTCATGTCCCAATGATCATATTATATACTATGGAAAACATGCATCGAAAACAGAATGCTCGCAATGTCAGACCAGTAGATATCGAACCGATCAACTAACAAAAAAGGTGCCTTGTAAGGTTCTTCGTCATATTCCCATAATTCCACGTTTGCAACGATTGTTCCAGTGCAAAATCATAGCATAGTTTATGGATTACCATGCACATAATAGAAGTGGATATGGTGTTCTTCGAATGCCTGCAGATGGTTATGCATTTAAGGAATTGAGGAAAAATGGCCAGTTTTTAAAGATGAACCTCGTAATGT
The DNA here is from genome assembly GCA_032191745.1 of Picea mariana. Lineage (NCBI taxonomy): Eukaryota > Viridiplantae > Streptophyta > Pinopsida > Pinales > Pinaceae > Picea > Picea mariana. The sequence continues at coordinate 254,590 of JASDQU010108943.1, read as the reverse complement.
TAGGCTTTCATTGGCCGCTGACGATGTTAATTCATTTGGGGAGCTCAGGTCTATTTACTTAGTGTGGCCAATTTTTGTTATCAAGAATAACATTCCTCCTTGGATGTCAATAAAGAGGGAGCACATAATGTTGACAATGATTGTTCTAGGTATGTAATGTTATCATTAATTTTCTGAATGTAAGATTTCATTTGTATTTCTTGTTGCATAATATCTTGTATTTATTTATTTACTTATATATGCAAATCACGTTAGTAATTATGAGTAATTTCAAACAATTAGGTAAGTACTGGGTTAAATATATGAATGTATATATCGAGCCTCTCATCGACGAGTTACTAAAGTTATGGGTCGTCATTACTGTGTATGACGTTTGTAAACCAATAAGGTAGAAGGAATTTCAATTCCATGGAATACTTGTATGGACAATTCATGATGCCCCAGGACTAACACATTTTTGTGGTATGTAACGATCCATTGCACTTTAATTATAGTATATAATTATTGGAAGATACCATGCTGCATGTTTTTTTAAATAATCCCCTTCGTATAATTGACATAATTATTAATCCAACTTTTGCAGGTCTTCAAACAAAGGGTAGATTTGCATGTCCAGTTTGTGGTCCTAAGATCAAATCTCGACGTTCAAAAAATTTAGGAAAGGAGGTGTTTGATGAGTATGGGCACTTCCTCTCTAAGAACCATAGGTATCGTACTATTGAAAAACATCTATTCAATGGGAAAGAAGAGACTGGATTAAAACCACGAAGAATGACACCTCACCTATAGAAGTTGGAATATAACAAAATTCATTGAGATGGTATATTGCAATTTGTTTATGTAATATTGTATATGTAATGTTATGAATTTTTATTTTATTGAATTTATTTTATGCTTCATCAATGTCGTGAAGGTATTAACAATGGGCTCCCAAGAGGAATGAAAAGTTACCCCTCTCAATTCATGAGGTTTCCCTACTATCAAGACATAAAAAGAGCTCATTTGTTTGATACAATGCATATCGGGAAGAATGTGACAGAAACATTATGGCAAATCATAGATGGTAGGAGGGATAAAGAAAAAGTCATCAAGATTTGTAGTGACATTCAGGAAGCCAATCATGCAATGCAAAGTGGGATCCAATCAAATAGAAACAGAGATCGAAATAGCCTTCCCTGGTTATTAACAGAGCAACAAAGCAATGATGTAAAAGAGGTCATTCGGAGAATAAAATTTCCCACGGGTTTTTCTTCAAACATAAATAATGTCTTAACAAAGAAAGGTGAATTTGGTGGGGTAAAAACACATGATTGGCTTACCTTCATTAAGGTAATTATTTTTCTATATATATATTTATATTGGTATACATCTTTTTAGTTTTGTTTTATTATACTTTAGAATCAAATAACGATCGATTTTGATTGTTACAGTATGTTCTACCTCTATCTCTCCAAGACCACTTTGAAAACAACATCAAACAAGTTATATATGATCTTGGCAAATACATGAGGTAAGTAGTAAATTATATGCAAATTGTTTTTTCCAATTTGTTATTTAAGATCTTAATGACATATGTTTTAATTATAATGTAATATATTAATTTATATGTTTCATTGAAACATTGTACTTGCTTTCAACATCAACTATAGAAGGGTGTCATTGAAATAAATCCATCAAGAACATATAAAGTATTGGAAGAGAGAAATTCCTCGGCTAATGTGTGAAATGAAAAAGTATCTACCTCAAACATTTTTCCTTTTTATAATACATCTGAAAGGTAATTAGGTTTATAATACATCTGAATTTTCCTTTTTATGTGTATCGTACTTATTTAATTTTTATGCTTTCATCAATTATTAATATTTTATACCTTGCTAACTAACATATATTGGTGAATTATGATTTTTCGATACAGTTGGTTGAGAGTGGGATGCACTACATATATACATTGCAAACAATCTTGACTAGATGAAGGTATGGATTGATAGATGCATACATTGTGAAGGTAGGTTATCATGGGAAGGGGTGTCTACATTGGTTATAGAAGCTCATCATAATGGAGATACTAATCTTACGTAGCAGGAAATTGATTTAGCACATGGTTTGAAAGATAAACAGGCAAGCATGCTATTCATCCAATATAATTTCATTATGTTATTTCATAAATTATTAATGTTAGTGTYGATGTGTTTTTCCCATCCATACATTACAAGTTATGTGAAATATGTTTTATGTGTCTGGCATATTGCAGTTGAAACATCACAAGGCTATGTGGTGTAATGGTCATAAATTTCGCATCAAAAAGTTGGACAAAAAGAGGAAAACTTTTGATTGTGGGATAATTGTAGTCTTCGAGGTCTCTAATGTTTCCTCTAGAAGTGACAGACGTCCTGAAGTCTCTGAAAATCGATACTATGGGTATTTGGAGGACATACTTGAGTGTGACTTTAAATCCTTCAAAATAGTTTTGTTTGACATCAAATGGTACAGGCTACGAATGAATGAACGTGATCCTGATAGAACTGTTATTCTACATGACAACGGATTTACCATGGTTAATACAAGGTCATTTGAGCCAGGAACAGATCATTATGTTCTTCCAAGACAATGCGAACAAGTCTTCTACTCAGAGGTTCTAGGTAAAGAAGGTTGGTCATTTGTTGTTAGGTATGATCCAAGAGGAAGGCCAGTAAAGTATAATATTGTAGAGGAAGAAAATGATCTTGAAGAAGAAGATGATGCAGAGGAACATGTAGTCGATGTAGCAGATGTCTCAGATGAAGAGCCTGAAGGAGATGAACCAAATGTACTAGTAGGAGGAAATGCAGATCTTGATGATGATATCCATGATGAAGATATATTGCTTGGAAATGAGTACATTTATGACGATGTTGATACGATCAATCCTTACAACACCTTATATGGACTAGATGATATGGATGTTTAGTTTGACGAAGATGATCAACTAGAATATTGATGAATGTATTGAAATGTTGAAATATTGTATATATAAGGTCAGAAGAGAAGGGAAAGTGGGCGCAAGTGGCAAGGGCAAACTTAATTTGGAGACACTTTCTCTTCATTTGAGTACACTACGTCAACCAAGAAAAATAAAAATCATGTAAAAGAGGTAAGTATTCTTTACTTATTATTTATTATGTTTCTTGTTCAAAAAGTTCTAAAAGAAGTACATATCACAAAATGATAAACTAGGGAACAAATATTTACATCCGAAACACTTAACCATAGAAAATGACACAAAAATCTGGAAATAAAGTCTTTGTATTCACTCATAATAGTCAATTAAAGCATGCGAGCACTTTTACATTTTTTTTATCATCCCAAGTCCAACCCTAACTTTCTTCAAAGTCATAGGTTTTATGGCCTTTACATAACAGTTCAAGATTCTATGAAAATGGATCTGAAATACTCAAAATAGAATAAAATTGAAACTAGTATAATATGCAAAATCTAGTCCTGATTTAAGGGTGAAAGTCTTATCAACTAAATATTCCACAATATCGACAGCTTCATCCATATCTGATATCTTCAATAATTGTCAAAGTGATGAAAAAGAAATTTGAAATCCTGCTTTGACAAATAAGCAATCTTTACCAAGAATTTTAAAAGCCACTTAACCTTTTTTCCATAATATCTACATCAAAAACTTGAAAAGGGTGATGATCTGAATCCATTTAATATTTATCTTTCATTTGGAACCCCTTTTGCATGATCTGGACACCAAAAACTTTGATCTGGGCAAAAATATGAGCATTTTGTCATCCTCTACTCTTTTGGTGGCTTACAGGTGTAAAACAAAATAGGGTTAGTTGCCGAAAGTAGAGATTTCGGCAACTAACAACGCCTTTAGGAAAAGCGAATAAGCTGCTGAAAATTCTGAGTTTTCCACAATTGTTCAAAACTGCAAAAATGGATTTTCTTCGATCTACCTACTCTTTAGGATCTTCATTTAGGTTCTCAGCAACTTCTCCTAGAGATTTTAAATCAAGATGTGCTCTTGGCTTAGGATTTTTGAGACTTAGTTTGATACTTAAACATCTAACCATTTTAAGTAACTTACGATTCTCCTTGAGCAATTTCTTATTCCTCTTCTGTTCCTTTACATGCATTTTAGCTAACCTTTCAAAACAATCTCTTACCTCATCTGATGTGTTGCTTATAGTTTGGTTTTGGGATTTAATGACCCTCTCAAGCAACTTCATCTCTGATATCTCTTCTTTAAGCTTTTCAATCATCTTTGATGATTTGCTGACCTTGTTGTGTTTTCTTTTTGATGTCTCAGGTAACTCCAAGGTTGGGACTACAACTGCAGCTTATTCTCTCTCCTCCATGGGTGTTTCAGACTCAGAGTCTGAGTATGGAAAATTCAAGATGTTTTTCTCAACAATGCTTCTTTGGACCTCCTTTCCCTAATCAAAATCAAGTTTCTTTTTTTCCTTCTTAGTCCTGGGTGAAGGGGTTGGTTGTTTTGTCTACACTGGTGACAGGGCCCTTCTCTTTCTCTTACTGCTCTTTGGTGTAGATGACTTCTTTGTAGGTGTATTCCTACCCTTAGGCTAGATCTCTTGCTCAAATTCTCCCAAAAACATGAGGTAGTTCCATGTCCTCTCTCTTCTCTGGAGTTCCCCCATCACTATAAGCTTGATGAGGCCATGATGGAACAACCTATTTTTTATTTTATTAGATTTAGCTTGGACTTTTTGTGCCATCTTGGTGAGGCTCCTATGAAGATAATGAGGCAAGTTCAAAGGGGTTTTGCCTATGAAATGATTGATAAGCCTAAAATGGTACAACATGACCCTATCATACCTCCCTTCACACGTTATGTACACCTAAATAACCTTCAGCAATTTTTTCCATTTGTCTTCCAAGTAATTCCTAGGAACATCCTTCAGCCAAATAATGCTTTGGAACTCTGGCTTAAGGTAAGATCTAAATTCAATATATTTAATGGCAGTGGTCTTGAACCACCTCTCACCCTCTCCTGGTATTCTAGTAGCTGTAGCAACACTTGCCTCATCTATATGCATTTCCAGAGGACCCAATTTCACTTTGACACCATCAAAACTCTTGGCAAATGCCTCTGCAATTCCCTGATGATACCCCTGTAACTTTTCACAAAACCTGTAGCAGCCTGCATCCTTTAACATTTGACAAACCTCTGGATGAGATTCCAAATAGGAAACATCTTGCAACTCCCTCCTGAGCAATGCTCCTCCAGTAGTCATATGCAAAAAACCTGTTAATATATTGAAAATATTGAAATCTGGGTTGATGGATGGGAGACCGGCGCTAAGAAAAAGGATAGAGGGAAAACAGTTGAGGGAAAAATGTGAGATCAACAGATTTCTGGATGTCTGAGTTTTTTAAAACAAACGCTTAGCAAATAAGGAACCTGAGATCATGACGTTCATTTAGAATCGACTAAGATCGACCTTCATGTGAATTATTGCACGAAATGGTAAGGGTGAATGAAATCATGATGGGGTTTCGGATTGATATCTTGGGGTTTAATGATTTTTTCAAACATCAATTGAAATCATAATAAACCACCCAGATCATGACAAATGATCCTCATAGATGATTTCGGCAGCATATAAGATCATCATGACATGTGTACTAATGGTGGTTTGAGAGTCCAATGGGACAGCCTAACCATTGGAGAAATTTTGCATTTCGGCGGCTTAGAGCGCCTCGCACATGCTGTTTTTTCTACCGAAAGTGACCACTTTCGGCATCTTAGAATACTTTGAAAAATGGCCCTTAGCTGCCGAAAGTGAAAATTTTGGATTTTTTCCTAATATAATATAGACTTGTCACTCTTTGAAACAACAAGTTTAAAACTTAATTTGAAGACTTTTCCACTTGAAATTCAAAAAAAAACTTCATCTAATGACTATCCTATCACTTAAATACATAAAAACCAGAAAATTTATTTGAGGAGATAATCAGGCCAGCAAGCCAGGAATTTCATCACGAAATCCACATATAATATCTGAATCATCATATTTTCTATTGTTATTTGCATAGGGTAAATCCAATAAAAACTCTGATCTAATGATCTTATTTATATACATACATCCTATTCTAATCTGAGGACGCTTGATCTTAATCAATATGAGATATCCAGTATAGCCAGTCAAAGGTTGGATTTGAAACCTGGGTTGCTTCACTGATTTTCACCAAACTCAGATGTAGATATGGTAATGATATGTGATAAGGATTTCTATCCTGATCTCTTTTACATGAGAATCGATCAATCTGAAGAACAACTAAACTGCTAAAAATGTATTGTGGCCTTTCCACAAAAAATTTCTCCATATAGATATCTATAGGGTCGAAATAGACTTGAGTTGTTCCTTGGCATTTGGAATCAGTCCATTCCATCTCCTGACCTTGTTTTGCTTGTGAGGTCTTCAAGTCTTCAGACATTTCAAGATGTTTGTATTTCATCTGATGGGTTTTGCACATATATATCTATTGAACCAAACAATGGGGAAGACTGTCTGATCATATCCATATTATAACAATTTTTTAATTCATTAGGAGTAAATGAAAACAAACCTCATCCATAATATCAACTATAGGGTCATAAAATGATTCAGATAATGGTAGCACTGACCCCACTGGTACTTCATGGTTTACACTGTGACTTTCAACTAGAATCTGACCAAAATTCCCTCTCAAAATTTGAAATGAATTAAAACACCGAGGCAATGAATCACAATGGATATGATCATTACCTGTTTCAGGCTTCATGATTTCATCTGAGGTTTGACTTTCAAAAAGGATCAAAGGCTACACCTCTGGATCATCTTTTGTATCTCCCCTGTTTTCCTCAACCGATACATTAGAACATTCCTCATTCTTTCTATTCACGACCTGTTTGTAATGTTCCCTTAGTAGTGAGGCAAAACATAAGGGCATACATTATGCATTTCTTGGGAATTTTTCTGCATCATCTTCCATGCAATCTTGTTGGGTATGCAGAATCTGATTGTCATCTATGCACTGTGATAACTGGGCTTCTTCTTCCCATGAATATAGTATTGGTTTCTTTGACCAATCATCTTTGATCTCAACCATATAGTCGCTATTCTAAATATCATATCTGAGCATGTTATCTATTTAGGGTTTAGTCATCAAACATGCACATCATCTCCAGAGATTTTTCCACCACCACCTGATTTTTAACTTCCTCTTTGCCTGTATTGTGAATTGAGTACATGAAGAAATCCTTCGATGGTTTAGGAAACTGAGGCTGGGATGGAGGAATGATCCACATTGACCATGTCAAGGATCAAAATTACCTAGGGTTTTTGTGTTTGTTCCATGAAATCAAGGTCTGTGATTACATTCAACTAAGTTTGTTCCATGAAACTTGATGAGGAGCATAAGGAGAAAGAAGATGAATATTCAAGGGCTAGCTTAGAAGCAGAAGAGGATGAAATGAAAAAGTAACAAGAAGAGAAATATCAAAGGAAAAGAGAAGAAGTAGAAAATGAACTTGAGTTAGTAGAGAGCTAGAGAAAAACAAAAGGAAGTTGGAAGAAGAATAAAAAAAGTAAACAATAAGAGAATGAACAAACACTACTTCTTGTGAATTGAAATCCGACGGAGGTACATCAGTTGGTCGAAGACATTCTATCGATGCTTTGAAGAAATGTGTTTACCAATTTCTTCCATGTATATTGGTCAGATAATTCGACGAACATATTTCCATCGGATATCCGAAACCCTGTCATCGGTCTACCAATATCCCTAAGAACCAAAACCTTGTTGAAATCAACCATTATTTCCAATGCATATCTGTCAGAAGTTCGACGTAACTACATGTCGAATATCTAATAGAGAAACAAGATATTCGACATGTGTTTGTCAGAATCTGCACTGGATATCCAACAAACTTGTATGTCGAATATCTAACATACAAACAAAATATCCGATGGAGGTGACATACCTACGACGAATATGTTTTCCGGATAGTGATTCAGATATCCGATGAGAAGGTATGTTAGATATCTGACAACCAAACAACATATTCGATGGAGGTGCCATACCTCCGAAGGATATGTCTATCGGACAGTTCCTCGGATATCCAACGAGAAGGTATGTCATATATCTAATAGTCAAACAACATATATGAAAAATGTGCCATACCTCTGAAGGATATGTCTGTCGGAAGGTTCGTCGGATATCTGACAAAGCTATATATATATATATATATATATATATATATATATATATATATATATATATAATTAATGAGATTAATGGCCCATAAATTTTGTGTGCCTATTGACTAGTTAGACCTGTAACGTTGTTTCCACCCAAGTTATTATCTCAGCAAGGACTTCAATAGTAATTTGGGTAAAAAACATATTTCCAATCCCTTGTACTCTAGTCTCTGTTTTTTCTATGGTAAAGGAATGTAAAATAAATATCCCAAACTTATCCCTCTGCTTCTTCATACATTCTTATTAAGGTAGTAAAAAACAACATGCAATGAAGAAAGATAATTGGATATTAAGTTCTAATATTGCAATTTCAACAATGGATTTGGATATTAACTTTGAGGAGCCAAGGTAGTTCTTAAAAATGTTGATTTAAACCATCTATCAAAAGGTTTTTGGGTAGTTACCCTATTCTAGGAAGGATAACTAACATCTAACTAATTTTCCCCTTTA
>JASDQU010108943.1:177285-195257 GCA_032191745.1 Picea mariana | reverse complement strand
ACCTTGCAGCATGTGGACATCGCTTGGTCCTTTACAAGAGTTTGATTACCTAAATCAACTAGATGTCATTGGTACAACCTTGCAGAATTTTAAAAGCCCTATGAGACTAGCATGTGGACATTGTGGTCCGTTACTATCCTTTAACTCCCTATGTGTGAGTTAATCTAGAAAAAGCTGGAAACTATCCTAGATTGAACATGTGGGCATGTGTGGGCCTGTTACAAACCTTTAGACTCTCCTAGTTTTCTGATCTAAGAAAGCATAAATTCAAACACTATTCTAGCTTTGTTGACATGTGGGCATGTATGGACCCGTTACAAGAATGCGTTTGAAAAATGAAACTAAGAGGGGTCTCGAAAAGAGCCGTTGTCCTCTCCTAAAAGTTTTGAAATTTTAAGGGAGATGAGATCGTTTTCGCAATCTATTTCTGATTCTCAAGATCACCTGAGGGCGCGAGAGAAGAGCATACTTAAGATTGTTTACTTGCGACTTCTAGTCCCGAATGTGGGTTTAGATGTGATTTACAACTTGATGTTCAACTTAGATTTTATGAATCAAAACAAGCCATCCACGTGGCTAAAAGCAAATAAGGGAAAAATGATTTTAATCCTCCTAAGTGCCTATGTTCGACTATCCCCTTTATAAGTTGAGGGGCCTAAGTTGTGCAGTGTTTAGAGCGTGCATTACATCAGTGTTGAAAAGGAAAATCACATACAAAACTTTTACAATGAAAAAATTTTAGTCAAATGCGCGGCTGTTAGCCTGGACAGGTGCGCGCGGACTGTATCAAAGAACCAGAGCGCATGTGCGCGTCTGTGGGGTGGCGTACCCGCGCGTTTGAGAGAAAAGACCGGTTCTCTCGATTTTGCGGTGAATCGGCCGATTGACAGGTCGGCGAAAGCCGATTTGAATCCCCGCAAGTTAAAAACGACAAAAGGAAAGCGAATTGAACCCAATTGAAAGAGGATTTAATACCTTAACTCCCCAACGGAGTCGCCAGTCTGTTCGTGCTCGAATCATCGCCGGGTGAGCAAGAATGGGAGCACTAGCATGCCCTGTTGGGCTCAGCAAGGCAGAACAGGATGCTGTGGAGCAAAAAGGGTTAACAGAAAACAGAAAACCAAACAGAATAAAATTTATCTAACAGCTGAAAAGCAAATAACACTACAACAATAAACAAAAACTTCAAATGTGAGACAAGAGAGTTTCCAATGGTTTCAAGGCTTGATCTATTAGCGAAAACCATAGTACATGCTGAAGAAAGGGATAATGGTTCCTCTTCCCTCCGACGGAAGGTCCTTCGGGGATCCTCACTTGAATGTCTTCCTTACAAAATGAACATAGCAGAAATGGGTGGTGAGAGAACTCGGTATTACACAGCTGATGAACTGGTTATCAAAGGCTAGGCTTAGAAGCATTTGGACAGCGTAACTCTGCTTTGAATTCTCTGCTGAAACAATGAGTCTTCACGGCTATTTATAGCGATTTCCAGGCGGTCACGTAACCAACTTTTGGTGTAAACACAGACCTGTTTAGGGTTTGCTTAAGCCATAAATTCACCGAATTTGCAGAACCGACCCTGATCTGAGGGTCAAATCGTCTCAGGGGCCGGTCCATGGGCGGTCGGGAGGCCAACTTAAGCAATTAATGCGCCGAATCAGCAGATGCACGGCTTTTTGTGTGGACAGTCGCGCGTCGGGCGCGCATGCGCGCGCAACACATTTTTGTACCACGCATACGCGCACGCACCCTACTGCTGTAACGCGCCCTTCAATTTTTGGTTACTTTGTATAGTTTTTGACCCTTCTGGAATGATGTGAACTTAATTCAGTGCCATGAATGACTTCATTGCTGTTTTGATGATGTAGAGTTCTTGTCACCATGTGCAGACGAAATTTCAGTGATAAGACACGCCTTGAACAATGATCACAAAACTAAGCTCTGTAGATCAAAGATCAGTTCGATCTCTTAATCAACAAGCAAACCTTCACATAAAAACGAAGCTTAGTAGAGCTATAACACATAAAAGATGTCGCAACTATAACAAATTAGTCGAAATTCTGTTTGAATTAAGTAATTTATAAATTCATCATCGTCGGAATTCCGACGACTATAACCCTAAATTAAGGTTGACCATTTCGAAGTCAATGACCGTTATGTTGACCTACAAACAACTATATTAAAGTTTCAGAATTGGGCGTCGTACTTTCGACGATCTTAGAACACGTCGAAAATCCGACGTTATCGGGACTAATTTAAAAAAAAAAAAGAGAAAAAATTCATTTTAAAATTTTTTTTTCGACAAAAAAATTGATTTTATCACAATCGTCGTAATAGTTCGTCGATTTTTTAGCCTATATGTAATAATGTGGCCATCCATACGACCAAGGGCCTCGAGAAAAGGGGCTGGCGCATATGTGTTTGCCAATTTTGGGTTTTTTAACCATATAATAGGGATTTTTATGGTTATTTAGTCTGATTTTTTGTGGATTTTGCCCATTTTTGAGGATTTGGAGCCCTTTTTGAGGCCATATCTCGAGAGGAAGTTGGGATGTGACCCCCAACTAAAATCCTATGTAAATCAAAGGTTTTTTAAAGTCCAAGGAGGTTTAGATGAGCATAATTATGCCAAGTTTTGAAGCTTAAGCCATTGTTATGTAGGGAATCCATTGATGAAGCCAACTTTGGAGGCCATTTCCGAGAGCTACGCTCAACCTTTTTCAGTGCCATTAGTTGTGTTGGATTCTTGAGGTTGAGAAGAAAAAAAACATACCATTTTTTAATCCATTTGATGTACTTTTGATGTATTTTTGAAGCGTTTAATATTAATAAGAAATCCTCCCCCACTGAGACAAATGACCAAAGACGTAAGCAACTTCGCCAAATTCCGTTAACAATCTTGGCGTTATGGTTTGCTGTTCTTAGTGCTTATTTTTTGTTCTGCATTCTTTATGATGGCTGCAACATTCTTTCATTAAATATTCTTCTTCTCTTCAATTTCTAAATGGTAAATCAACTCATGCATAAACTTAACCAAAGTCTTTAAAGATCATTTTCGGATCACTAGACACTCACAAACTCTAAGATTGCCTCTTTATAAGTTGTCATCCTTATCTATTGATGAGTTGCTAGCTTGTTGGCACTCTTCAATTTACAAAGTGATTACATCTGTGTACCATATATTGATATCATGGGATGAATATATTGTTGAAATAACTAAAGCATTTCGCCATTTATTATGTCACATTGTTTGTTGTATAATTCAACACCAACATCTTAGCAAGGATTATATATACGAAATATCCTTAAGATATTATTCTAGAACATTCATATGTAAAATGTATAAACAAATATCTTATCAAAATGAATACAAGTTTCACCTATGAGTTGCAGAATGGAAAATCTGATTTGGCAAATCAAATTTAAAGTTTTAATATGATCATCAAAATATAATATAAAAATAAGACATTTTCATGCACTTCAAAGTGTCAAATGCATGTCTTAAAGTCTACATTTATCTTAGATATTTTAGTTAATATTTAGGTTTGCTTTTATTTGGATCAGCTTTGAAGGTGGTACTCAATATTTAAGTTTGGGTTCACTTCCAGTTTGCAAAGTACTTAATTTTTTGTGTCCATATTATTGGAAAAACAAATATATCTAATGTACATGCACACAAATGGTGATATGTGATATAAATATATTAAAGAAAATATAATTAAATTTTTAGGAAATTTCAAGATTGTATTTGTGGAATGGAAATATTTTTTCCTTCGACTTTTTTTGTAATTTTCATTCATAAGAAAGAAAGTTGTATACAGTGGAGGGAACCTAAATTTCAAGATCATCCCAAGGATTGATCTTACATAAAACAACATTAGAAAAAGGCATGGCTTATTGTTAAATTATGATATGGAGAATATATGAGAGACAAACAAGAGAGTCTGAATGAGAGACGTATTATATCAATGTATTATGTCAGGGTACAAAGAGTTGGGTGTCGATATTTTTTCTCTTAAGTACAAAGGCTCTCACATGCCCAAGCGACCTTCCATGGTGGGAGAAAATAAATATGAAGGGACATGGGATCTTTTCAAACTGTTGCTCGAGGAAGCCCCCGTGTAACACAAGAATGAGATGATGGATGGTTTTGCACAAATCCTTCGATGACTACCAACAAGCTAAAGATTTTCCTCGAGCGGAGGTGCCGCACCCTTGAAGGTACAAATAAACTTTGATATTCCTATATTTGAAGGTCAGATAGATGCATGTCCTGTAGACAAATGGTCGAATCTGCTAGAAGGTTATTTTTTTGTCCATAACATTTCAAATAGAGAAAAGATTACTTTTGTGCTCCTAAAAGACACCCCCCATGTCAAATATTGGTGGGAGACTTTCTATGAGAAAAAGGAAACAAAGGAACTCTCATTATTTATAGTCACACTCACCTGGGAGTCCTTTAGGGATGCTATTAAGGAACAATACTACCATGTCAAAAGTTATGATGACCTGTATGCAAAATGGACCACACTGCGGCATGAAAGGGACCAAGAAGTGCCAGAGTTCACAAATATCTTCCATACCTTGCAAACCAAGATGGGTATCATATATTATGAGTGACATTTGGTGTAAAGTATCGTGAGGGCCTGCATAGATACATTCAGGCATAAATGGAGTTTTTGGACATCTTGTCCTTGGGTGCGGCCTATCGATATGCCGTCAAAATTGAGTAGAAGCTTAAACAAAAAATGTGATAGTTGGGGTTTGGGAACCCCTCATAGTAGAAGCAGGGAAAAGGAATCCCCGACCCATAAAACAAAGGGTAGAGAAAAGATGGACAGACTCAAGACAACCATTCTAAGTCATAAAAAAAGAAGGACAATGGAAAGATGAAGAAAGATATCGGGAAGTGGTGCGACTTCTATAAGAGACCTTGGAATAACATTGTTGATTTTCACTCAAAGCAGTCATTGGTGGCTGAGATGAAATCCTGCAAATCAGATGCAGGTTCCAACTCTTAGTCAGAACTAGAAAAGGGGGACAGATCATTGACGCGGAACCCAGTGCCACCGTTTCTACCACCAAGATCCATCGTGGTGAACCTGATGAGCCAGAGGAAGGAAAACACCTCTTTCATCATTGATAGCGGTATCCAGAAGAACCTCATCTCAGCGGAGGTCATCAAGCGGCTGGTCCTGCCGACAATGTTGCACCCGCAACCCTACACCATCGGATGGCTTTTCCAAGGAAGCGATCTTCACGTCAGGAAACAATGTTGCCTGTCCTACGATATCAATCTCTTCAAAGATGAGGTATTGTGTGATGTTTCTCCCCTTGAAGTTTGTGATGTTCTTTTGGGCCAACCTTATTTATGGAAACGTCATGTTGTATATGAGTCTAGGCCTCGTAGTGTTATTATTAATTTGGACAGGAAATTGTACAGGATACCCTAGGTAGTCCCATCTAGTTTCATTTCCTTGATCTATGCTAAGCAATGTAGGAAGGTCATCTCTCAAACCGGGAAATTTGTCTTCTTCGTGTTTTGCTCTGAGAGTAAGAGAAAGATTGCAACCTCATCTATGGCCTCCACGGATGACCTCTGCACACAACAAAAGCAAGTGGATAAGGTCATGGAATAATACAAAGACATATTCTCTTCACCTATTGGGGTATATTTTCACTGTCAGGTCAAGCATTCTATCAATATGACCCCCGATGCACCGCTACCCAATGGACCAGTATATCACCGCTCTCTATTAGAAAATGAGGAGATCAAGTGTCATATCAAATAACTAGTCCACAAGGGGCACATCCAACCCAACTAATCACCTTGTGGAAGCCCAATCGTGCTTGTGCAGAAGAAAGATGAGACTTGGAGACTCTGCATTGATTACTGGGACCTAAATAAAATCACAGTCAGGAATCAATACCCGATTCCCCGAATCGACAATCTCCTTGATCAACTCAAAGAGGTCAAATAATTTAGTAATATTGATACGAAGTCTGGCTACCATCAGGTCTCAATAGAGTAAACAAATGTATGGAAGACTGCCTTCAAGTCAAAGAAGGTATTTTTGAATGGTTTGTCATGCTATTTGGTTTGAAAAATGCACCAATAACTTTCATGAGGATGATGGAAGATATCTTGTGGCCATTATCCAATTATTTTGTTGTGGTGTATCTGGATGAAATCCTTATCTATATCAAGACTTGGGTGGAACACTTGCAGCCTATTCAACAGGTTCTACACACTCTACGACAACACAAGCTATATGCCAACTTGGATAAATTCTCCTTCGGCATGGGTAGGGTCCAATACCTAGGCTACATAGTTGATGAGCATGGTGTGCATGTGGATCCAACCAAGATCTAGGTCATTTGTGTTTGGCCAACCCCAACCATGCTCACTGAGCTTCAAAGATTCTTATGCCTTGCCAATTTCTATCACAGGTTAATGTTGGGATTCTCCCATATTGCATGGGCCCTCAACCAAGTAACCAGGGGTGGTGGTAAAGAAAATTTTGTGTGGGGTCTATCCCAACAAAAATCATTCGGTGATTTGAAGCAGGGCTTGTGCTCAACCCCGATACTTTCATTACCTGACCTGCAACAACCCTTTGAGATCGAGACAGATGTTTCAGACTATATTGTGGGCACAATTATCACTCAGCACGGCCACCCTGTGGCTTATCGTAGTGAGACACTATTAGATTTCATCTGTAAGTACCCTACTTGTGACAAATAAATGTACTCCATTGTGCAAGCCTGCCACCAATGGAGGCATTAAATTCTCGGGAAGGAGACAACCATCCACACTAATCATAAGCCGATGCATTTCATGTAGACACAAGGAAAATTACTGAATGATCGCCATCATAAGTGGTCCACATACTTACAACAGTTCCACCTCAACATCAAGTATAGTTGTTGGCCCTTGACCAAGTTTTGGGAGATTCTTGGTCATAGTGACCTATTTTGGGACTTTGACATCTCGTCGAAGAAGGAGCGCAAGGCGAAGCGGATATCAAGGGATCTCGGCCCACTTTTGGATCCTTTTTGGGTTTTTGGACTTATGTAACGAGAATGGGATGTCGACCCATGGGTTTACCCATGTTTAGGCCTATTTTGTATGTATAAATAGAAGGATAGGCAATGTAAGAAGTAGTTGAATAGTGCATCTATGTGATGTGAATGTATGCTAAGTGCAAGAAGAGTCTTTAAGTGCTTTGTGCATGTCTGTAAGAGACTTACTGAGCTAAGTGCAGGTCCTTTTAACAGATTGTGGAAGGTTGAGTGCTGTAACGCAAGGAAGAAGGATCTAGCGAGCTGTGTAGATTTTCTGTCCTGTGCAGAGTAAGGGTTTTGATGGATTTCTGCTTGTAACTGTTTACTGAAGACAATAAAGAATAAGAGTTGGTGGACGTAGCCCTAGAGTGGGGGTGAACCACGTAAGCACTGTGTTGTCTTGCTTTGTGCTTGTTCGGATGTGTTTATATATTCTTTTGCTAAGTGCTTAGAGATGATTAGATAGATACGCTTATGCTTAGTGCTAATGATGTATAAGAATGTTAGATATGATCTATATGAATGTGCTGAGTGCTTGATTTGCTAGATCTAACCTATCTATTGATGCTAAGTTCTTAAGTATGTTATATCAATGTGAATACTACAAAGCCCTGTTTTATCAGTGAAGTGATTATTGATTGTATATTGAGGAACTGACGGTGCTAAGTGCTTTATTAAGTATTATAATCACAGATCTGTGTCCCAACTAAGGTTGCAGACACCTGAGTCTTGCAACCACCCCTACCTCTACTTGGGTGAGACTTCATTTGTTTCACAGGTGTTGTCGAAAGGGCCGGTAGTTAGGGCTTTGTTGATGCGCTGTTGTAGCATTGAACCCTAGGTCTTCCCCTGTACCAACAAATGGTTCTGTTGCTGGGACCTAAAATTATGATTGCTGGGAACTAAGAAAGAAGAAGCTTTGTGAAAAGATCCATCTTGGAACTGTGAAATCTTTGTGCGTAGATCTGTTTCCCTAGTGCGCAACATTCTACTTGAACTAAGAAGATCCGTGCTAAGGAAAATAAGTCTGATTTGAAGAAAAGAGGTAAGATCCAGAAGATTTGTGCCCGAATAAAGGTAAAAGTGGGAATTCTTGATTAAAAAGAGGTAAGATCTGCAAGCTCTGTGCTCTGATAAAGGTAAGAATAGTTAAAAGTTTTAGATCTGGAAGCTTTGTGCTTTGTAGAAGTAAGATAAGTGGAAAATTTTGTTTCTAGAGTATGGATCTATGTATGTTTAATAAAGTCTGTCCTAGTTTGAAAACTAGGGTATTAATAGATGAAAGAAGATTTGATATGAGTAGATATGATAAGAATAGTGAAAGATATGTTATACCTATGCATAGAAAGAATGTTTGGACTAACAAATGGATGCAGGATCCTAGAAAGAATTTATTGCAGGTTAGATCGTATGATCCTAGCGCATAGTACATGATAAGCTGGGGATCATTTAAAAGAAAGAGAGGATTAACCCTCTGTTATGGTTGCAGAAGACCGAGACATCTTGCTAAGGCATGCTCTGGAAGAAGACCTGGTTGTATTTGTTGAAAAGATATGAACCATGAAGTGTTGGATTGCCGTAGAATGATTGCTAAGCTTGAAAGTATGAACATAAGACAAGAAAACCCTAAGGCAGATCCAAAAACTAAGGCTATAGCAGAACCCCATAAAGAATCAGAGAAGGTATTGCTACAGATGAAAGAAACCTTGAATGACCACCGACATGTTAGATTATCAGAGATCTTTAAATACAAGGAATGCCTTGAAGCAAGAATAAGAGACTTCAACATTGACTATGTTCTAGATGAGGAAACACAGGTGAATATCATGATAGAGAGAACTTGGGAAGCTATAGGAAGGCCTGCTATGATTCCTTCATTAGGAGGAATAGGGTTATTCGTAGGAAACTGGTAAACCTATGTGGAAAGATCACTCAAATATCTATGAATGCCAATGGAACTTCGACAGAAGAAGATTTTGAGATTATTTAATTTATTGAGGACCACGCTCCGTTTACCATGATACTAGGGAAACCTTGGATTGAAAGAGATCAAGCCAGACGAAAAGAAGAAGAAGAAGTTTTAGAGACGAAGAAACAAGAGTTAAAAGATTTCATGACTAAAAGGATCACATACTTGATTGAAGAACAAGAGAATAGGTCGAAGCTACTTAACACTAGAGACCCAGATGTCAAAGCTGCAATAAAATTAGAAGACTCACAGAAGACTAAGGTACCTATCTCGGATAAAGAAGAGGTGTTAATCCCCAATCCTAGGAAAAAATCTCAACAACGCGAAGTGACTATGTCCAAAGACGATAAGAATCAGAATGAAAAAAGGACTACCGAGACAAAGCTCGCTGGGAGGAAGGCTAGAAATATAAGTAAGAAGAGAGCTAAGTTTGAAAAATTACAGAAGAGTCCAGAGGGAACTTCACAGATAGAAAATTTGCAGAATGGGAGTTTCGCCGGGATATCAGAACAACAACACATGACACTTCGCCATGGCGAGGCAATATAGCCGTTGGGACCGATATATCCATTCGACTGTCACTCTGAACATGTTGGAAAGTATTAATAGCTTGACACCAGACCGTTGGACCGTGCCATAATGGACAGAAAAAGAGTTAATGAGGCTTCATACCCGTTACAAGATAACTATTGCCGAGTTGCCTATTTATCCCATCGTGCCATGCACAAAGAACACTTTTGCTAACCAAGAATTTGAGCCCGCAGACCAAGTGAATTGTATATAATGATCATTTCCCTCTTGCTATTTATTCTAGTGTAGTATCTGAGTTAATTGTGAACCTGATATTATTAATCCCGAGTGCGTATGACCGACGAGCTCATCGTAGTTGAAGAATTTGATAACAGAAGTACTTTCCTTGATGACTGAAAGAGTCATGTCAGAGAGAGGATTGTCTACTAGAATACAAGCATCATCGATAAGAGGACTGCTGACCTATCCATCCACGACTCGAGCTAGAACATCAAGATCTGCAGATGAGAAGTGAACCGAGCACAGAGACGATCTCGCGAATGCCAAGTTGATTTCGAGCATTTTACCCACCTATCTACCACCTCTGAGAGGCACAATAAATTGAGACAGTGTGCCCAGAGACTTTGAGTATGAATTGGTCACTGCATACCTCTTGAAGAGGATACACACAGTTCACGGATATCAATAAAAGATAGGAGCATTTAAGTTTAGCGACTTCAACCTCAGTGACATGAATGTCTACAACATGCTCACCCCACTTAAGTACCTGACCAAGACAAAAGGAAAGAATTCAAAGATAATTCCTCAGTCATGGACCCATAGCCTTGTGCAGTCCACACTGCTCAACATCATGAAGATCCGTCACTTCGGAAGGCACCAAGAGGTGAATGCATGTGTCAAACTGCTGCTATCCTGTTACCATGGCGGATACTTGTGGTTAAACCGCCGTATCACAATGGATCTGACATTGATCAATCAGATCACAGGGCTGAGTATGCAAGGCCCCGACCCACAAGATTTCTATCCCAGAAAAACCATGGATCACTCTTTATCTCAAAGGATAAAAGACACCTACGAAGATGTTGAGAAAAGCACGCGATACTTCAAGGTAGCTTCTATCCAAAGCAGCGCGGTGCACCTAACCTATCAATTGATCGCATGAAAGTTAGTCCGCAAGAACTGACCCACCCAAGTCACTGGTTTTGTAGTCGACCTCGCAGGAAAGTGCGTGGAGGGCCTACAAATGAATTGGGTGAAGTACCTCATGAACCAGTTGGAATTGGACTACAGGGAAGCACAAGATCAAGGATACGAGTTCCACTTCAGTTGGCTTCTAATCCTGATTTGTTTCATCACATGGGAGATGCCGGAAGGTGCGACCTTCCTGGACATCGAGCCCTTTGAACCTATGGCCACGAATTTCAGTACATTGTGGTATTCCAGTGACATGAACAAGAAATGGAAGTCAAATGTCGTATTCCACACATATTACAATCAATTGAAGTTATCTATCCAGTCCGAGCCTCGCATCACACCCAATACTCTCCACATGTTTCAGCCTTTAATGAAATTCAGCGCAGACCTCCATTTCATTTATATTACAACGTGCATTGACGAGCAAAAGAAACAAATTCAATCTTACTACAAGATGACAGAAGAGGACTTAGAAGAAATCACCAAGGATCGGTCGATAGACCTCCTCATTCCAGCAGAACCTGCCGAGATATCCGATTTAGATAGTCTAGAAACTGCGCTGGATACACCTGGACCTAGCAATATAAAGAAGACTGAAGAGGTCCATGATTTAGACAGCGCATCCTTGAAGACCGCTTCCATCTTAGCAGAGCAAGGAGGAGATGGCGAAGAGATATATGGTGTAGAAGTTGAACAAAAGAAAGGCGACGTTACACCACCTAGAGATGAGGAGGATCCATCGAAAAAAAGGAAGCTTTCCTTTCCGAAACCTTCCTCTCGGAAGAAAGTGAAAGCAACCATGACCAAAATGCATACCATCCTCACCTCCGACGACTTCAATTTCATCATAAAATATCTGAATGATGCTTTGGTAGAGATAGAAGAGAAGCAAGAAGCAAAGCAAGAGGAGGTGTTCCATCGGATTAAGGACGAGCTCCAAGGAGTGTAGCAGGCACTACAATATAGCCGCGCAGTCTCTACTGATCCTATGTCAGCAGAAACATCATAACTGGGAGATGAGCTAGCTCAACTCCACCGCATCGCTGATATAGTCAAAGCTCGCCTTCGATGAGCTCAGGAAGAAACAACACAAGCTACCCAAGATTTGGCACAAGTACAGGGAGAACATGTAGAACAATGCAACACTGTAGAAGTGGAAAATATTTCTCTGCAAGCGAAGTAGGATGAAGAAAAATCACAACTGCAGCAAAGCAAGGAAGATTTGCTCGCAGAAGAACTCGAAGTAAAGGAAATGGTTTATAGAGAACTTCTCTCTATGGCAGTCATAGAAGTAAAGACCGAAGAGCGAGTTCCACATCAGGTGGCACAACTTGAAGAAGTAATCCAATAGCTCTAGCAATGAATAACAGACTTGGAGCTCCGTACTATGCCCGAGACCCCTCAAGATGTAAGAGACCAAAGGGAAGCAACTGCCCGCAGCGTAGTTGACAGACTAAAAGATCTTGCCTTGGAGTGGAAGCAACTGAGTAACCACAATGCCCAAACATATGAGAACCTCACCGAGAATCCATATTTATAGGCATTAGAGTCGCATATCAAGGAAGAAAAGTAGCACGCAGACACACTATAGGCGCAGTTGAAGGCCTTGTCGGTCGTGGAAAGAATGAAGCGGTCTCAGGAGCAATGCACCTCCCAACAACATATCCATATGATTCAAAGTAGAGTGATGGAAGTTACTTAACGACTTCAACTAGTACACGATAAGGCATGCCAATTATTCACAGAAGTTGAAAGTCGAGGAGCAGATCTAGAACAGGTTGCCATCACAGTAGAACAACGCCTAGAAAGGCCCATGAATGATGCAGTGATCCAGGGGTTCACCGAGTAAGAGGCCATTGCACAAGAGCAGGTCAAAGCAGAATTGGTCAAATCAGAGTGACTCGGGATGAGTCACAGGTGAGTGTTGGGGGCCTGTTGGCCCTTGATCAAGTTTTGGGAGATTCTTGGTCATAGTGACCTATTTTGGGACTTCGACAGCCTTTCGAAGAAGGAGCGCAAGATGAAGCAGAGATCAAGGGATATCGACCCACTTTTGGGTCCTTTTTGGGTTTTTGGGATTATGTAATAGGAATGGGATGTCGGCCCATGGGTTTACCCATGTTTAGGCCTATTTTGTATGTATAAATAGAAGGATAGGAAATGTAAGAAGTAGTTAAATAGTGTTAGAAAAACAGGACTGCGGAGCAATAAAATAAAACAAATGCGGAAACAAAACACACAAGATACACAATACAATAGAGACACAAATTTACGTGCTTAACCCAGTGTGGGCTACGTCCACTAGAGAAATTGCCATGTCCTTCCTTTATTATTATCCAGCAAATGAAGGGATACAACCTACAACAAAACCCGCTATAACTTCCTCTTCTTTCTCTCACAGTATCCTCTCTCAGAATACAATACTCTCCATAATGCATAGCCGCAATACATTTCCCTCATAATAGAGGGTTGCCTTCTAGGGAAAAAAACCGTAACATAATTTCTACCGTTAGATCTGCAACCTGATAATGAACGGTCCAGATTTACAATGAAATTACAATATATATTTACAAGACAATTTTTCCTTCGGGGGATTTTCCCCCGTACCCCATCGGGAGACGCTGCACCCAAACCTCTGCTAGGGGACGCTGCCCCCGAACCCCTGCCAGGGGCCCGCTTGCCCCCAAACCCCCCAGCCAGGGGGATAGCCCCATCAAACCCCGCAAAGGGGGTACCCCCCCTCTGCACTCCCCCATGTGGAAGAGTGTACATACTTCTGGGGTGTAAAGTCTTCATGGGGTATAAACATGACTAAAAGAAAGGACCTCTGAATCAGGAAGATAATCAGGCTCCAAAACCAACAAATAGTGCATCTATGTGATGTGACTGTATGATAAGTGCAATAATAGTCTGTAAGCACTTTATGCATGACTGTAAGAGACTTGCAGAGCTAAGTGCAGGTCCTTTTAACAAATTGTGGAAGGCTGAGTGTTGTAACGCAAGGAAGAAGGATCTAGCGAGCTGCGCAGATCTTCTGTCCCATGCAAAGTAAGGGTTTTGATGGCTTTGTTCTTGTAACCGATTGACTGAAGACAATACAGAAGAAGAGTTGGTGGATGTAGCCCCAGGGTGGGAGTGAACCACATAAACACTATGTTGTCTTGCTTTGTGCTTGTTTGGATGTGTTTATATATTCTTTTGCTAAGTGCTTAGAGATGATTAGATAGATACGCTTATGCTTAGTGATAATGATTTATAAGAATGTTAGATATGATCTATATGAATGTGCTGAGTGCTTGATCTGCTAGATCTGACCTATTTATTGATGCTAAGTGCTTAAGTACGTTATATAAGCGTGAATACTACGAAGCCCTGTTTTATCAATGAAGTGATTATTGATTGTATATTGAGGAACTGACAGTGCTAGTGCTTTATTAAGTATTATAATCACAGATCTGTGTCCCATCTAAGGTTGCAGACACCTAAGTCTTGCAACCACCCCTGCCTCTACCTCGGGTGAGACTTCATTTGCTTTGCAGGTGTTGCCGAAAGGGCCGATAGTTAGGGCTTTGTTGGTGCGTTGTTGTAGCGTTGAACCATGGGTTTGCCCCTGTGCCAACAATAATACATGAAGTACCAACCGCGTCACTGATTTCCTCAACCGACCTCCAGTTTTGACACTCACCATAGTGCTAGACTCTTGCAACTATGAGACTTTTGGATGGCCCCAATTCTATGAGAAAGATCCCGACTTTTCCACCACCTACCAAATGTTGGGTGCAAACACAACTGTCACTAATTTCCATTTTCAGGATGGGCTGCTATGCCATCTTGGCCATCTCTGTGTTCCATCAAGTGAGTGAGAAAATCTTATTTGGGAATCCCACTACAGTCGGGTGGTAGGACACTTTGGTGTATAAAAGACAATGGAAGTGATGCAACAACATTTCTTGTGGCCGAAACTTCGACATAATGTTAGCAATTATATCAGGTCCTACACTGCCTGTTCTATTGCCAAACCAACCACTAAGAAATAAGGCCTGTACACCCATCTTCCTACTCTTGACAGGCCGTGGTAATCCATATCAATGGACTACATGTCGGGCCTTGCATCCACCCAGCGAGGAAATGACTATGTTTTTTTGGTTGTTGATTGCTTTTCCATGATGGCGATTCTGGCTTCCTGCAAGAAGAGAATCACAATGGAGGCCACTACTAAGATCTTCTTTGAATGGGTGTGGGTACATTTTGGAATACCACAAACCATTATCTTAGACCAGGACATTCAGTTCCTTAGCACATTCTGGTCGAGCCTTTAGTCACTACTGGACACTAAGCTCACCAAATCCACTTCTTTCCACCCCCAGACGGATGGCCAAACCGAGGTCGTCAACCAAATGATTTTGCATATCCTGCGCATGTAAAATTCCAAGCACCCTTGCACATGGGATGAGAGTTTTCTCTATGTTAAACACAACTACAACAGAGCCATACATAGCTCAACCAACCACAACCCCTTTCAAGTGGGGTTTGGATTTCAACCATTGGGTCCCATGGATATTGCTCTACCCCTTATGGCCACCCATGAAGACTTGTCCCATGCTCAGAATGAAGCCAAAAAATCCACCTAGTTCATTGAGCGGATCCAACACATCCACCAACAGGTTCAAGATAATTTACAGAAAACCAATGCCAAGTACAAGCAACGCCATGATCAACATTGAGTGTCACAGAAGTTTCAAGTGGGAGATAAAGTTTGGTTGCACTTGCAGAAAGAACGCCTTACAGGGCCCCATCGAAAGCTTCATCCACTCCACTATGGACCTTACACCATCACCAAGGCTGTGGACGATAATGATTTTGAGCTCAATATTTCCCCCTTCCTTGGCTTGCACGTGATGTTCAATGTGGATCTCCTTCGACCATATTTTCCACCATTGTTGGACACCTCAGAGATAGCAGAACAATTGAAACCAATAGAGCTCAACCTTGACTGCATGGAACAAGCATCCACTGAAAATATCATGGACACAAAGGCCAGGGGCACTCGCCAACAAAGGATCCAACTTTATCAGGTTTCAAAGCAGGGAAGCTCCTGCACCAAGGCAAGTGTCTCACTTGGGGCCAAATTCAACATAAATTTCCTCATATAATGGGGGAACTCAAGGCAATGGAGACCATTTCTTCCTAAGGGTGGAGGATTGATCTTGGCATTTTTTCAGTTTGGCAGTTTTTTCCTAGTTTTCTGGTCTTAAACTTCTGGAGCCGTTTTGAGGCCCTAAACAACGTTTTTAGGGATCACCATAGTCAAATTGTAGATAGAGTTAGAGATTTGTGGAGTAATGTGTATTCCTCAGATAGACCTTTCCAACGGGATATCGTGTGCCTAAAATGAAGATCGTATTAAAAATTTATGACCCCGGGAAGTTGATGTACCAACTTACCTCAACGGGATCCACATTGTTAAAGTTTCTGCTATTATTAGGTTAATTTCAATTTACTAGATAACAATAGCATAGACAGGATCACTGAGAGAAACACAATCACAAGAGTACACAAGCATTTATCCTGGGAAACCCTCAAGGGGAAGAAAACCCAACAAAACTTCCTTAATATAGATAGCCAATACAATGCCAAGATAATGAACTAGACAACAGAGAATATCCAACACTAAGAAAAACGCCTCTCTCTCTTCCTTCTTCCGGCAACCGACAATTGTAGCTTCCTTCAAAACTTGCGCACTAGATGAGTGAGCTGAGTGTGTTCAAATGAGGCACTGGCCTCTCTTATTTATACAATTTTGGCATGCATGGAAGTGTCTCTTCATTGGCAGGGCCGACTTCTTCTTCTGGATGGTTATAACCACCTTTAATGTATTATGGGGCCTCTTTAATATATACTGGTGCTGACTTCTTATTTAGCCTATTAAAATTAGGGTTTGACCAATCCGCAAAAGGGGATTCGGTCAATTACAATGACCGACATGATCAATCCACAAAAGGGGATTGATCTAATCAATAATAAATATATTTTATCTTTATCCACAAAAGGGGATAAAAATATTCTTTGCAGTTACACAATATTTTAACACTCCCTCTTGACAAGAAGGATATTCTTTATATTTTGATAGGTCACCGGATGCCAACATCAACTAGGTAGCGACATCCACTGGATAGCATCATCAACTAGGCAACATCATCAACTGGGTAATCATCATTAACTAGATAACTGGAGGCATCCACTTGGTCATTTGGCATCATGATCATTGACTGACATATCTATAAATCATCGGAAGTTTTGTTCTCTTTATCTTCGCGAAGAACATACTCTTTCTTATCTTCACACAGAATATGTCCTATGAGTTTTTCCATTCCTTTTATGTTCTCCCTTCTCTTGTAGTCATCTATCTCACCCATCCACCGGGGAGGACTACTACCATAGCTTCACTCCTAGTCATCCCACATGAACTAGAGAAGCTAAGATGCTAGCCTGGGCAAGACTAGACTCCCTTTCCATGATCCACGTAGGTGTAAATTCTAACCTTGTACAATATCTACTGCAAACTGATATTCAGAAAGGAACAAAAAATATACAATGGCAAATACAAACATTACATAGAGATTTTTCACCTGGAAACCCAAACCGGGAAAACAAACATATATTATATTCATACATTGTTTTACATTGTTTACAATACAATATACATATAGGAGCCAGTGGCATCCAAAACCCTAACCCAATGACCTGGATTAGTCCAAAACCCTAATTCCTTAACCGGAAATAGAAAACCATCGACAAAAACCATGAGCCGAAAAACCACCTAAATATCATGTGGTCCCGGAAATATGTCGTCCTGGAAATTTTTTTCCTGGGGCGTTGCCCCCGAACCCGCGCGCGGGGGGCTCCGCCCCCCTACACCCCCCCCTCTAAACCCCCTGCACGCTCGGCGCAGATGCTCAAACACTACTACTTGTGCAAAGAATATAACACATACCCAACATTCTCCCACTATTTGTTTTCTTTGCACACAAGGGGTTACAAGGTTACATAGTCAACAATCTAGGGCAGCAATGCCCATGGATCCTCTACACCAAGAGAACTTCTCAATGCTCACAGATTTTGTTAATGAATCTGCAACATTCTTCAAAGTGTCCACCTTCATCAGTGATACTTTCTTTTCTTCAATCATGTCTCTTACAAAGTGATATTGAAC
>JASDQU010108943.1:136521-174178 GCA_032191745.1 Picea mariana | reverse complement strand
TTCAGATCCCTTCTTTTTCTCAACTTTGGATCTACACTGCTTCTTGTAGTGCCCTTCTTTTCCACACCTCCAACATACCCTTCCAAACTTTCCAAGAGATTTAGATCTCCCACTTGAGAAATTAGATTTATTTCTTTCCTGGGAATGTCCTCTTGCAAATAATGCATCTTTGCTATGTCCTTCCATATTCTTTCGTCTCATCTCCTTCGACAACAAGGATGAGACCACTTCTTCAAACTTCAAAGAAGTTGTATTACTACCTATGGCCACAACCAGACTATCCCATGAGTCTGGTAAAGAACACAACAAACTGATACATTTATCTTCATCTGTAATTTTAATATCAATAGATACTAACTGACTTACCACAGTATTGAAGGCATTCAAATGCTCTGCCACCGAGTCTCCATCTCTCATCCTCAAGTTATACAACTTCTTTCTTAGGAATAATTTATTTACCAGGGACTTAGACTGATACAACTTCCCCAACTTTTCCCATAAATCCTTGGCTGTAGCTTCCTCTGACACATTCAATAATACTGAATCGGAGAGACACAGTCGAATTGTGCTCTTTGCCTTCCGATCCATGTTTTTCCAGTCATCTGCAGAAGTTCCTGTAGGTGCAGTACCTGGATCTACCGCGATCCACTGATCTCTGTCCACCAAAAGATCTTCCATCTTGAGCTTCCACAGCTCAAAGATTTTCCCATTAAACTTCTCGATCTCCATATTCGAATTGCTTGCCATTTCTTTTCACCTGAAAAACAATACCGCAGATCTCCCATTGTAACAAGGCTTATCACAGTCCCGAGCCAAAACCTTGACGACAAAGGCGTCCCCCTGAAGCCAATAAAGATCTGATACCAAATGTAAATTCTAACCTTGTACAATATCTACTGCAAACTGATATTCAGAAAAGAACAAAAAAGATACAATGGCAAATACAAACATTACACAGAGATTTTTCACCTGGAAACCCAAACCAGGAAAACCAACATATATTATATTCATACATTGTTTTACATTGTTTACAATACAATATACATATAGGAGCCAGTGGCATCCAAAACCCTAACCCAGTGACCTGGATTAGTCCAAAACCCTAATTCCTTAACCGGAAATAGAAAACCATCGGCAAAAACCATGTGCCAAAAAACCACCTAAATATCATGTGGTCCCGAAAAAAAATTTTCAGGGGTGTTTCCCCTGAACCCCCGCACGGGGGGCTCTTCCCTCTTGCACCCCCCAAGGGGGGGCCTAGCTATAAGTTTTAAACCTGCGAAGTAAAGCAATGCATATAGATTCTTAAGCAATACATAAATTAATCAATGGCTCATACACAGAGTACACAGAGATTTTTACCGGAAACCCTCAACCGGGAAAACCTTTCTTATTTTCATTATATCGAATTTCACCATTCGCCATACAATATATACAATGTTTTTAGGTATTCCATAGATACCAAAACCCTAATCCCTTAATCCGGGATTAATTTATATATCAGCTAAAAATAGCAAAATCCGCTAAAAATAGAAAATACGCAGTTGTCGTATCTGACGCACCCACACACACACACATGCAAAGAATATAACACACACCCAACACTAGCAGCCCCCCCTCTAACCCCCCTGCGCGCCCGGTGCAGACGCTCAAACACTACTACTCGTGCAAATAATATAACACATACCCAACAACAGGATCACAACACAAACCTCAATAGCCAACTAACTATTCCACATGGTCAAGGTTTATGTTCCAAGCTACTCAATCCTTGGTTAGAGGAGAGTATCTTCTCACTGCCCCTTGGAGAAACATCCACATTCCTCTCTACAAGTGTGGTCACACCCCTCTCTACGAGGGTATTCTAGCATGTCCCTAGAGTATCCAAAGCTCAACACTTGGACAGAGGCCAACCTTGGAAAATTTCTCATTCCCCTTCTCTACGAAGGTCTCTTCCTTCTCTACAAAGGTCTACCTGTGGGATTTCTCATTCCTTCTCTACGAAGGTCTCTTCCTTCTCTACGAAGGTTTAGCTATGGGATCTAAAAAAATCTCTTATGGTCCAAAATCTTTCAATGGTATAATACCATGCTACCCATATGTTGGGCACCATCCATCTACTGGATATCTTTCATCTTGATCAAATTATCTGGGCACCATCCATCTGCTTTTCTAACTGCATCAAATCACGATCCTTCATTTCGAACTTGGAGACATGGATCCCTCTTGCACCAAACTAAGATATTCTAATCATCATCCTTGAAGTTTTCTTCTGTAATATCCTGGGTTCCTTCTTGAGTTCGGACATTTCTTTCTGACTTCATACTGGATCAACCTGCTCCATCTGCATCTATAAGAACAATACTGGAGCAACATGTAGTTACCTGCATCTCATCAACTCTATCTGAGTATTCATCTTTTTCTTCATCTTGAATATTTTTGTTCTACATTTTTAGGAGCCTCCTGCTCCTATATGAATATCGGATATTGTTTAGTCTTCACTGACTGTCACCATATCATGCGTCCTTGTCATGTTGTCTAACTTCTGCAATTCACGACATAAGTTATTTTTTTCAAGACTTGTAAACTTACTTACAGTATGCTTTCTTTGTCACTCTCATGAGTGATCATACGTGAAATAAATATTTTATCTCTTTCTTCATCCTCTTCTTTGATACTTCGTTCATAAGTCTGCATAGACACTGAAGTAAAATGAGGTTAATTAACATTCTCACAAAAATCTAACTTGTAATGATAAAGTATTGAAGTAAACAAGATACTAGCAATAAACATGAATACTTATCTTTTGTTTTTGTGTGGGGAGGCTCCACAAACTCCACCATTTGCTATCTTTCTTCAAATCACCTAATTTCAACTTAAAGTGCATAATCCTTAATTTCTGCTAAAGCTTTCTTTGATGGAGGAGATTCCTCTTCCTCTGCCACATGTGCTTGATGCTTTCTTTTCCCTTTCCCTTAAGGACAATCATAGGAAAAGTGTCCCAACTTTTGACAGTTGTAGCATCTGATCTTTGAAACATCTTTATTCTTGTCTGGAACTCTTATGGAGTTAGCTTCTTTATTCTTCCTTCTGAAGGAACTTATTTTGTTCTTTTGAACTGTAAGAGCTTCCTCTTCGTCAACAATTAGTCTCTTCTGTTGGTCTGCAAGTCTATTCTTCATGTGTGCAATCTGCCCATAACTTATCAAACTTGGGTAACTTGCTTCTTGCACACACTACTTGTACAAAAGGAATCCAAAATGTTGGAAACCCATTTAGGGTTGTGGTTACAAGCTCCTTGTCACTAATGACATCTCCAATAGCTGCAAGCTAATCTCTGATCTAAGAAAATCTCATAAGGTAGGATATGATAGATTCTGAGTTTTCCATCTTCATATTACGAAGCTGATTTCTTAAGGTATGATTCCGACTGATGTCTTTGCTTTCATATAACCTGCTGAGTGCTTCATACATTTTCCTTGCTGTCTATAGTTTGGATATATGAGCAATCAAGTGATCCTTTACTGAATCTGACACGATTCTCTTTTATTTATTTTCATTCTTCTTATGCTTGGTCTTTTGCTGTACTTCATCTGGTTCTAGTACACCTACTGTAACATGTTCTAGGAGGTCATTCTCGTCTAGAATCATCTGCAACCTATGCTTCCAAGATCTGAAGTTTCTAGATCCTTCCAGCCTGTCTTCTACCCTCATGCTGGTAGCCATTGTTTCTTGCAGTAGAAACCCTAGCCCTTTGGGCTATAGAAATAATAAAAAAAATCAAATTTCTTGGATCTAAACACTGAACTCACCAAAAGATGTGCTGGACCGAGGCAAGTATGATGGTACAGTCAGATTTCTGAAAATCCAAATTTTACCCCTTCAAACTTGATTTGCGGATTTCTGGACTGGTGCTTCTGGTTTTCTGGTACTTCTGGTACTTTGGTTTTCTGGTACTTTGTGAAAACTAGTGTTTCACTTTCTGGGAGATCTAGCCACTGAAAATGTGCGCTAAAGATGCCAAAATGTTCCTTGAGGTAGGGCACACCTTTCTAGATGGATTTGGGGCTGAAAACCTTCTTCAATAAAAAGCCCTAATTTTCATGTATGACAACAATGACGTTTTTCTTTTTCCTGTGAAAGATGCTCTCTTCATCTTGGCTCTGATACCATGTTAAAGTTTCTACTATTATTAGGTTACTTTCAATTTACTATATATAACAATAGCATAGACAGGATCACTGAGAGAAACACAATCACAAGAGTACACAAGCATTTATCCTGGGAAACCCTCAAGGGGAAGAAAACCCAGCAAAACTTCCTTAATATAGATAGCCAATACAATGCCAAGATAATGAACCAGACAACAGAGAATATCCAACACTGAGAAACACACCTCTCTCTCTTCCTTCTTATGGCAACCGACAACTGCAACTTCCTTCAAAACTTGCGCACTAGATGTGTGAGTTGAGTGTGTTCAAATGAGGCATTGGCCTCTCTTATTTATACAATAATGGCACGTGTGGAAGTGTCTCTTCACTGGTAGGGATGACTTCTTATTCTGGATGGTTATAACCACCTTTAATATATTCTGGGGCCTCTTTAATGTATATTGGGGCCGACTTCTTATTTAGCCTATTACAATTAGGGTTTGACCAATCCGCAAAAGGGGATTTGGTCAATACAATGACTAACATGATCAATCCACAAAAGGGGATTGATCTAATCAATAATAAATATATTTTATCTTTAACCACAAAAGGGGATAAGAATATTCTTTGCAGTTACACAATATTTTAACACACATGACTCTTGGAGCTTCATCTCCTAGGGTTAGGTTTTTGGATTTCTATGATTTTTGAATTCATTTTTATTGTAAAAAATATTTCAAAGCCCCATTGTACTCATCTTCTTTCGAATGAGCGTAGCTGTCACATCTCTTCTCATAGATAAGCCACCTCCATTCTAGCGAGCTTGTTTCAATATGCATTTTATAGTTTAATCACATTTCTTTATTAATAGAATCCAAGTTTTACTGTATCTCTGTTATTTTTCATTGAATCTCTGTGTTAATAATATATATATGTATTCATTTCGTTATGCTCATAAAATCCAGATCACATACCATGCTTGTGGGGCTTGTTTTAATACATACAAGGCCTTCACCAACTTACATACTAACTTTTCTTTTCCTTCAATTGAAATCCTTCAAGTTTATCCATATACACATCTTCTTGCAAATCCCCATTCAATAATTCACTTTTAACATCTATCTGGTGTACCTTCCATCCAAACTGTGCTACAAGATATAACAACACTCTGATTGTGATAAATTTTGAATTAGGAGAAAAAATTTCCTCAAAATAAATACCTTATTTTTGTGCATATCCTTTTGAAACTATCTTGGCTTTATATTTATCAATGGAACCATCTAATTTGAACTGTGTGATATATCCATTTACAACCTATTGATTTCTTAGTTGGGGGTGACTCAACTAATTTCCATGTGTTGTTTTTCATTAAAACATCATATTCTACTTGCATTGCATCTCTCCATTCTTGTTTTTTATTTGCTTCATTAAAATAAACAAGAATGCCTAAATTCACTCATCAAATCAAGATTTACTTCTTGTGGTGATTTTGATATTTTTCTTCTCTTTCCTTTTTGTATCTCATCTAGTTTTTCATCTTGAAGAGTATGTTATAACCATTTTGATATTTTATGAGACTAACTTTCATAATTTGGAGGCTGATTTCCATCTTGTTCTTCCAAACCCAACTCTAATTTTTGTTCCACCACTTCTTTGTCCTCTTATCTTCTCCGCCTCCTATATGCGACATGAGTTGTGAATTCATACTCTTCATTATCACCTTGCAAAAGTTCACCTTTACATTCTAATGTATGCACATGTGGAAGTCTCTCATAAAAAATTACATCTCTACTTATAACAACTTTTCTATTTATTGGATCATATACTTAGTGGTTCCTGAATCAATGTACTAGGAACATTTGAAAGCAAATATGTCAGTATGAGGAGCCCTAAACAAATAATTAGTGGAAGGTTCTTGTTCTCGTGGAACAACTGTACTACTTTCTACAATAACTTTGATTCCTCCCCCCTCTACTTCTTCCTCTATGATATATTGTACCTCTATTCCTTTCAGCCTCATTTCTTTGTTTAAGATAACACTCTTCTTCATTATGATTACTCTTTCTACAATAATTTCAATGCTTAGAACTTTGAGAAGTACCTATCTGATTTGAAGAATTTGGCCTCCAATTTTGATTTTGATGCCAAGTATATCTTCCTCCTTGACAACCCCTGTCACAACCTCTTCCTCTATGTCTTCCTATAAAATATTGATTTGGTGCAAATTCATTTTTCTCAAGTTTCTTCTCTTCCTAGAGTAGTAATCCTACAAATTCCTCAAATGTGGGAATTTCATTTTGAGAATAGATACAAAATGAAGTTACAAGATGTTGATACTCATCAGGTAGGATATTAAACAAAATGGTTATGAATTCTTGATCTTTAATGTCTATGAAACTATACAGGTCATTTACAATCTTTCTCCACAATAATAGAGAGCTACTATTTACACATTTTTTGCACAAATCTCATAGCTTAAACAAAAATATTGCCAACTGTACTTACATTACATTACAAATGACAATACATGTTTTCAAAAATAAACTGCTAGTGATCCTCAAGTATATCGATAGAGACAATTATTGATACCATAAAAACAAATGATCATACACTCGCACAAGAAAAGAAATAGATTTCAATTTTTTTGATTAGAAAAAAACTGGTAAAGAGAACTCGAAAATATGCCCATCCTTTGATTACAGTGCCCGCCACACACTAGTGCCAAGTTGAAGGCCATATTTAAAAAGAACATACACTTCCATATATGTTCTCTAAAGACATGAATACACAAAATGAGATTAAAAACATGTTTATTTTTCATAATCTCCTCATATTTATGGCTTAAAGAAAGATTTTCCTTTTCGTACATTGCCTTCATCCAATTAATCAACACCATCAAATTACCAAAAACATGTGATTCTAAAACCCTTTTATTAGCAACAAGAGTTAGGAGAACCTTTTTTTTAACAAGCGAGTAATTGTATTATATATAAAAGAGGTTGTAGAAATGCTACAACTAGCCAAAGATTTACAACTTTCTTGAGTTCAGGACTATTCATCAAAAAAGGGAGGGAATGTTCATCCTCAAAGAACTAAAGCCTTTCAAAATTTTACAGAGAGAGAGTCTTCTAACTTAAATTGAAATCTAGCCTATGATTAGAGAAAAACACATATATACATTTCTTGCACTTGGCTAATGGAGCTTTAACTATGTGTCTACAAGAGCTTGAGGGCCATCCTGATTTTTTGCTTTGCGTGGTTGTTGTTGAGGTTGGTCGACTTCGCATGATGCATGAGAGTTAGGGTATGAATTTGGTTTGAGTGCGTATTAACTTTCTTGAGAACTATTGCAAGTT
The DNA here is from genome assembly GCA_032191745.1 of Picea mariana. Taxonomy (NCBI): domain Eukaryota; kingdom Viridiplantae; phylum Streptophyta; class Pinopsida; order Pinales; family Pinaceae; genus Picea; species Picea mariana. The sequence continues at coordinate 166,671 of JASDQU010108943.1, read as the reverse complement.
CTTTGTCACGCCACTCCTCCCTTTCCTGCATTGCATGTTTGAGATGAAGGTGGGATTCTCTGAGTGTTGTGATTTCCCTTTGTTGGTGCTCTGATTTAGTTTGGAGGGCCTCCATATCACAACTATTGCAGCCATAGGATGGTCTACTTTTGTGCCACATGCTGAGCCGACTGTATATACCTGAGATTCTACAAGGGTGTCGTTATTGTTGTGAAGAGAGAGGCCAATTCAAAATGATGACTTCCAGCCGTAGGAAATCCTCCAAAACCATATTCTATGCCTCGTGCACCCATTGCAACTCCTGCAATGATGAGGGGTAATGCGAACTCAGAGCCTGAAGGAAAGTTGTATTAACTTTCCGGAATAGTTTCCTCATGATGATGTGCTAATCCCACATGTGGAGAAGGGCTGCAGAGGGAGAGATTTAAATGATTTCATGTGCCAGATGGTGTGTAATGCACATGATAATGATGCGAGGTGATTTCTTGATGTTGGTTCCATGTCGTCGCAACTATATGTGTATGATAAAATAATGGGGAGGGTCACAACACTCCCCTCATTTTTTTTTATATAATTTGTTAGTCCACCAAAGTCAATTTTTCCATTAATACATTTATTCCACACGTATCATTCTTCTGATATCCACTTTTCTAAAGTGAGATATTGCTTCAATATTCCCTTTAATAATGTTGCTACAACAAGTAACACATGGTGATTACATCATTGTATTCCATTTGGATTCCTTAGCAAGTTGATATGCCTCCTAGTTTTGATGGCATAGGATGTGGTAATAATCCACAGATCCAAACTTTCGTTCCTCAATTTTGATACTTTTATAAATTTTTTGTTGGCTGAACTTGGGGTTGTGGTTTATTCCTCTTAGACCTTTTATTACCAATTCCTAGTCTCCTATCACAATGATGCTCTTGGATTTGTCTTCAGGTATCAATGTCAATCCTATGTATGCAACCATGGTCTCTTCTTGATTATTTGTGTTATGACTTAATCCCCATGAATATCTATGTTATTTTTATCCTTTGGGGTCAAATATGACCCCCCTTTGCACCGGATTCCCCTAAGTTTCCTTTTGACACCCCATCAAAAAACATAATAGTTTTAGCCTATTTATGCTTCCATTGTGCGAATTCCTAATCCATGAGTCAAAACTTCCAATAGTTTCTGCTTGACAGGTTTGGGGAAGGGGAGGGGATTTGAAAGTACCAGGGGTTGAGTATACTGTTAATCCAATCCATTTCTGGCTGATCAAGATTAACAAGGGTGTCTAGGAAATTTTCCTTGATACATAAGACATCTGAGAGAATACTGCAAGCCACATAGTGGACTCTCAATGATGGGATATTTTTGTCTTGGAAGAATGCTTTGTTTCTCGCCAACCATATTTCCCAGCATATGAATTTGGTATTGCTTTCCAAAGGCATTCTAGGAGAGGTTTTTAATTAAATCTACCAACATATTTTTTTTTCCAATGGAGGAATATGTCATGCCAATTGATAGGTGAGTGGTAATAGTGGGAGAGAATCTTACATAATTGTTCCCAAAATTGCCTGGAGAAGTCACATTAAAAAAAGAGACGATGGGAATTTTCTGAAGCAATTTTGCATAAGACACATTTAGAGGGACTAACAATACCTCTCTTCTGTAGATTTTCCGTTGTTAGTAACTTGCCTTGAACCATGATCAACAAAAAGCATTTACCTTCAGTAGAAAGTCTCCATACCATATTAATGACCATATTTTGGAGCAGGGGGATCTAGGAAGGTCTACAAGTAGGTGTTGGAAGCCACTTTTGACAGAGTAGTTTGTGTTTCCCCAACATCTTTCATTGACCGTATTGAATTCAATGGGTGCGCAACTAGGTAAGAGATGATATATTTGAGGAACCAAATGATGCAAGTGGGGGCCAAGAGGGTGGATTATTTTCTAGCCAATCCACTTCCCACTTTATTCCCATTGTGAATAATATTATAGTTTGATGAGACCCTACTAGATGATCTAGTCCTTGAGCGGTTGTAATTCCTCTATTCGTTCTAGAGGCTCTTTCCCTTTATGTCATCTATCCAAATGTTTATTGTGTTAAAATTTATCTTAAGAAGTTAAGTGTATTTATTATTCTTTAACTTTAATATATTATAACAATAACTACATGCATAAGGATCATTGAAAGAAAGACATCCACAATATACATAAGATTCATCCTGGGAAACCCTCGTGGGGGAGAAAACCCAACAAATCTTCTTCAATATAGATTCGTCAACAAGTATAATGTCTCTCTCAAGAGAGATCTCACCAAACAAAAGATAATAAGGAGATAGATTGGAAACCCTAACCATAATAGGGTAGCGCACCATTAGACAAAGATAGTCCTCCAAGAGATAACCAAAACCTTTACCAGTACACCCTTCCTCTGTAGATGCATCTTCTCTTCAGACTTGAGCACTTTTCCTTATGTGAGAGAGCTTGTGTTGTGTGTTCTTCAAGTGAGGTGCCCAGCCTCTTATAAATACAACTTGTGCCACCCAGAATTAGGTCAGGGATGACTTGTACACTTTACCCTTTCTAATTTACAATTGACTTTTACAAAGGCATAATAGGGCCGACTTTTACAAAGGCACAATAGGGTCGAATTTAAAAATATAAAATAATATTATTCTTTAGGGTTTTGTCTTGGTCTAATACAATATTGATATAATAAGAATATCTTCCAAAGCTACTCAAACTTCAACACTCTCTCTTAGCAAGGAAGGTATTCTTCTGGCACGATCATCAGGACAGCTTCTGCACTTTTGTACACTTGACCATTGATGTGTTGAATTTCCACGAATCTATATTGAAGAATTTTTGTAACCACATCATGCATCGAGGGTCTCATCATCCATCCAGGCTTTATGTCATCATAGGGCTTTAACTCGCCAGCTCACACAAAATCTAGAATCTAGTTCATACAGAACTAATAACTCATCAGTTCACATGGAATCTAATATCTAGTTCATACAAAACTAGTAACTTGTCAACTCACACAAAATCTAAAATCTAGTTCATAAAGAACTAGTAACTCTCCAACCCAGACAAAATCTGGAATCTAGTTCATAAATAACTAGTAATTCTCTAGCTCACACAAAATCTGGCATCTAGTTCATAAAGAACTAGTAACTTGCCAACTCACATAGAATCTAGCATCTAGTTCATAAAGGACTAGTAACTCGTCATATCAGACAAAATATGACATCTAGTTCATAAAGAACCAGTAACCTCTAGTTGGAACACCAAGAAACCGATCCACGGTGACCAGACATCTAATCACAAGGATTAGGCGATGTAGTGCGCACACACTACCCATCTATCCCAAGGCTAGGAAACACCTCCAACTACACAAGTTGTCCCACTAGATTGAAAACCTTGGTAACTCGCCAACCCCAAAGGCTTGGCATCTACTGACCTTGTGCCAGGTCATGTTGATTGGTGCCATAGTCAGTAACATGCCCATGAATGAATACCCTCTTCTACTGCCACATGCTGATGCTGCTGCCCTAAAATCACAACTGTAACTCATCACTTCCTATTACTAGGGAATTCCTTATGGACCACACCAAGCTTGTCTCTGAAGTGCACAAACTTCACTCTCAAAAGAGGCTTTGTCAACACGTCTGATATCTTCTCATCTGTAGCGGCATAGTGGAGCTTCACTTCTCCCTTCTATACCCTATCTCGAATGTAATGGTACCTGATCTCTATATTCTTGGACTTGTCATGAAACACCGGGTTCTTTGAAAACCTCACACAACTATGGTTGTCACACTAGATACAAGTCACCTCTAACTCAAGATTAGACAATATTGCAAGCAACTTCCGAAGCCACACTGCTTAGCTGCTAGCTGAACATGCTGCTATGTTCTCTACCTCAACCATACTGAGTGCCACACTAGTATTCTTCCCACTGAACCATGAGATCATAGCTGATCCCATACTAATGAAAAATCTAGATGCACTCTTTCAGTCTGCAACACTATCGAACCAATCTACATAAGTAAATCCTTGCATTATTGTCTCACGATTTGAAGCATATCTAAGTTCATAATCAATTGTACATTTTGGGTACCTCATCACATGTTTTTTCTACAATCAAGTGAACACCTATTGGCTCCACCATTTATTGACTCAATGTTTTCACCGCAAAACATATATCTAGTCCCGTGTTCATTAAGTACATCAACGAACCAATCATCTGTCTATACATGGTGGCATCCACTATCTTTGAATATGTATCACTCAATAACTTCAGATTTGTCACCATGGGTGTAGGCATGGCCTTACAATCCATCATTCCAAATCTCTTCATAATCTCTATAGCATATTTTCCTTGGTTAAAGAAAATATCACTCGGTATTTTCCATACCTCTAGACCTAAGAAGTAATGCATCATACCCAGGTATTTCATCTTGAACTCTATAACTCTGTAGCAAGATTCCTCTTACTTTTAGTGATGAGCTTCTCGTCTTCTGTTAAAAACATGTCATCCACATATAACAGTAATATCACTGGTCCACCATATACAACCTTGTAGTAAAGGTTGGAATCTTCTTTACTCTTGGTAAATCCCAAGCTCATTAGGAAAATATAAATTCTACCATACCATGCCCTGGGTGCTTGCTTCAATCCATACAAGGATTTGACTGTCATGTGTCTTGAAACCTTGTGGAAACTTCACATGCACTTCCTCTTCTATTATACCATTTAGAAAAGCTATCTTCACGTCCATCTAGTGTACCTTCCACTTCATCACTGCAACTATCACAAGTATAGATCTAATCGAAGTATATCTTGCTACACGAGAAAATGTCTCCTCATAATCTATTCCTTCTTTCTGGAAGAAACCACGCGCCACAAACCTTGCCTTGTAATTTTCGATACTTCTATCTGCTAAATGCTTCGTCTTGTAAATCCACTTGGAAGTTACCACTATCTTCTCTTTCGGTCTTGGGACCACATCCCAAACATCATTCTTTACAATGGAATGGTACTCTTCAACCATGGAATCCTTCCATTCTTTCTTTTCTGCAGCCTCTTCATAACTGGTAGGCTCAACATCAATAATTTCACTTAATAATGCCACATAACTAGAGTATGGTCATGGTATCTTTATTTCTCTAAAGGATCCATTTGGACCACCATACTTCTCTGCATCCTGAATAATTTCTTGAGCCCAAGCTGGTCTTCTATTCTTAGTATTCATCTCTTGGGATGAATCTGCAGGTCTTTGTGGTTCTTTCATATCATGATCTTCTAGTACAACATCATCACCTGCATATGTATCTGTAACTGTCAGAGCTTCAGGTTCCTCATCATGAATCTCATCCAAATGATTTTGTCTCAATCTACTAAAGGTTGCATCCTCATCGAAGGTGATATATATTCTTGTCTCAATCTTCTGGTGACTAGGGATGTAAACTTTGTATGCCTTCAATGTCTCACTGTATCCAAAAATTATGCTCTTCTTGCATGAAGGGTCCAACTTCAATCTCTTGTCCTTGGGGACATGCAAATACATTGGAAAACCAAATATCCTCAGGTGGCTGACCTTTGGATTTTCACCTGTAAACATTTCTTCTGGTGTCTTTTTCCCATGTACACGATGGGACTTCTGTTTTGTACATATACTGTGGTACGGGTGGCTTCGTCCCATAGAAGCATCGATAAGTATTGATCATGAATCATGGTCTTTACTGCTTCCATGATTGTACGGTTCTTTATTTTTGCCACACCATTATGCTGAGGATTGTAGGGAGTAGAGAGATCCCTCTTAATACCAACTTCTTTGCAGAATCCCTTGAATTCATCTGATGTGAATTATCCTCCATTATCTGACCTTAATATTTTTATTTTCTTTCCAGACATGTTTTCAACAAGTTCCTTGAATTCTTTGAACTTGTTGAATACTCCACTTTTAGCTTTCAAAAAGTAAATCCAAGTTTTACGTGAGAAATCATCAATACATTAAACATAGTATATATACCTGCTTAGTGAAGTGGTTGACATCAGTCCACACATGTCTGAATGTATGATGTCCAAGGATCCTTTGGCTTTGCTATCACTGCCTGGAAATGGTTTCTTCACATACTTTCCTTGTGCAAATCCCTTGCATATGTCTTCATGATTCACTTGGATTTCTGGTAAACCTCACGATCTTTCTCATGATTGGTAGTGCTTTATAATGTATGTGAGCAAATATTCTATGGCATAGGTCACTTGAAGTAACTGTACTGTGTACTAATTTTGAGTTTGAATGTCCCTTAAATTTGTATAAAAATCCTTATTGATAGTCATCATCGAGCTTCACCTTGTGAGGTGAATCCTTCTTAACTAATTATGAGAAATAATTGTTGCAACCTGTCATGTGCTTAGTGTTACGAGGTAAATATATCTATGGCATAAGGTAAACCAAAATAGATGGAATGACACATAGAAATCAAATCTAATCCTAAGTATGCTCTATAAATGAAATGCTAACAAGACAAGGCCAAGAGCCTACCTCATCCAGACATTTGATGAAGACCATCGTTGAGCACGCAACTCAAAGATTTATACCTGTAACTTGTCCTCAACAACCAAGATACACAAGCATATGGTGATAATATATAATGTTAGCATATAGATTAGCATAATCCATTAATATACATGACAAATACGCCCATGGAATAATAATTCAAATATTTTCAAGATATCAATTGGATGAGAAAATAGTATTTTTATTAAAATAATTAGTAGAAGTACATAGGTGAAAAACTTTCCTTAATGTCACATATCTGAGCCGCAAAACTAAGTCCCTATAGTTGGGCCTCCACCACTTCAATCCTCCACCAAAGGCAAGCTCATATAAAGGAGTCAATGAGGTTCTCCATAAAAAAGAAGGAAGAACTTGGGGGATGAACAAGGTGTTCAGACTTTCAAGGAGAAAGGGATGCAGACTCAATATAAAGTGAAATTTCTCCAGAGTGCCTTTTCTCTCAAAGTTGAATTGTTCAATCTCTCAAGGCTTGTATATGGCTCAATTTATATCCTTCAAATAGATCTGAAGGGCCGATTCAGAGCGTTTCAAGTATATGGAAGGTCAAGTATCATGGATCTCGTGACATGGCATGGAAAGACGACATAATTTTTAATTTTGAGAACCAAACCCGATGTACATAGGCTGTACTAGAGAAACCTGCATATACGGTTGTTGTATAAATGATAGGGCGTGTATATGTGAAAAAATATGATTTTTTGGCTCTGGAAGGTACCAAAGGGGACTTCAAGTCCACATAGGGAAATTGAAAGGCCATACAAGCAAGTTGCATGGGGTGAGGCAAACATTTCTGTAACAAATACTCCCTAATGTGTGAGGTCAGAGGAGTATCTGCGATGTCCTAAATACATTATAATTACCAGAAGTGGAGTAATGGAGATTCAACTGGAAGTGCTAGTTACCCATGATAATATTACAATCCATAATTACTTTGTACACATGGACGCCAATATGAATTACACTACAGATCCATGTGGAAATATATCAAATCGTTGTTCATGGCCATGAATAGGAAATACAAAGAGGACATATGCTATAGGCTATCATAGTCACGAACAAGGCACAATGGAATCCATTTTCAAAATAAATCTGAAGATATCTATATACAATGGAGTACAATCTGATCTCCCATGATCACTAAAGTCATATAGGTACTGGTCCAATGAAAGACATCAACAAATTAATAATTTTGCTACTGTAATATGGAGGTCTTCTACACTCTCCGCCAAGGTGAAAGTCTACATCATGTGAATAGAGGAGTTGAGGTCTAACACAATGAGACTTCATTTGATTACTAATCATTAAGGTATATCGTTAACAAACGCGAGGCAACCTACTGATAATGAAAGTAGTTATCAAGGAACCAAGTACATTCTACAAGTGTGAATAAGGGTGTTGAGTTCAAACACTTGGAGAATCCATCGATTAGGAGACATTGATGTATTCCCAACTGCCAATGGTGAGAGAACCTATCACTAATGATTGCAAGCCTCTAGGTACTCATAAGACTCTAGGTCTCATTTCCAGAATAGATGATCTGAATTCGATGGAAGGATACCCGCTGAAAGGTGAGCATTAGGGAATATATCATCAATCAACATTAGGTACAAAACAATAGCTTGATTATTAGGAGGATCTTGGACGAATAGGATTTTTACAAACCAATGACCCTGTGCATCTCTTGTATGCACCAAATGAAAGTAGTGCACAAAAGAGACCCTCTGATTAGCAGCCGATAAGAAAGACCGTTGAAAAAGGTGAGGAAACCACCAATAAAGCTAATGGACTCCAAGACACTATATGAATCCCAATGTGTGAATAGATTTCTTGCCGTCGAACACAAGGGAAACCCCCCAGTCATTGATCAATGAGGATATGTCAACTACTAGGTTCATGGTTACTTACCCATAATGAAAGTAGGACCAGGGTGCATGGTAGGAATCTAATTCATGTGACTCTGAGATACATTGAGGGTATGGCCGACATGTAAAGTCAATATTTCTAAGAAATGTCTGACACAGGCTTATAGACTTCCTTTGAACAAGAGCATGAGACATATGGATAAATCACACAACACATAATTGATGATAAAACTTCGTGATGCAGGAGACATAAACAAAATCTCTATAGGGATTGGAAGGATAACTAGTTAGAGGAGTAAAATCTAAGTAACAAGCTCAAATTCCTAAGGTCATGCTAAACCCAAAATTTGGATGACAGTGGAATTAAAAGTTTGTGCTATGTTCAAAGACGACACAACTGATGCTGATATGAGATAATATTCTTTTCCCACCCGTATTTTTCTATTTTTCATAAGCAAAGAAATGATATGTTACATGATAGGAAATGAGTATCGCGAGTAAGAAACTAGCTCCAAACAGTGGAACATACCTATTCTCAATCCAAGGAAGTGCATGCGAGGCATGGACACTCGTGGGGATGTTTCTTCTTAGGGTACATGGTGTCAAGCTGCAAAGTATATATAAAAGGCTCTGCTTGGCTAGTGATGCAAATTGATGACGTAAGAGGCTTATAATGAGAAAGAGGAAACTGGCAATAGGCTCAATACTGCAAGTAGGATGATGGAATGTGATTAAGACTTAACTCCAAATAATGTCCTTTTTCATAGATTTAGTCCCCTAGGCCCGAAAAAGTATAAAATAATACCTAGGAGAACTCTTCTAGCCAATGGTGACTAGATTATTCATTTTTTGTAAGCAGTCTACTTGGTCTAAAAAAGGGTTAAACTTACACCAAATAGACGTCCTTTCAAATCCATTTAACAAGTGTGAAAGAGACAAGTTCACTCGAAAATATTTTCATTTTATAGAGAGTCGGAAAAGAGCTTAACCAAGACTCAGGGGGAGTCCTATAGGTAACGACCAAAATTATTGTGAGTAAGAATATGGGGTTCAAACCCAAATTCATATAGAAACTATAAGGAACTCTCGGTCCTATGGAATAACTTTTGCATGGGCACCAAATAGCACAAAGGTTCTAACTAGGGCACCCATGTTTGGTAAGCCTCTACCACTTAATAACGACACTTCTAGTAGTAGTAACAAGGTTCCGTGTTGCTAATAAATTTGTTTGTACCTATGGTGTATGAATCACGGTCATGGGATGATGCAAGTGTGCAAGATAGAGTGAAAACCTGTTTTGTATTCTGGTGAAAGAATATACCCATCGAAGGTATGAAATATTAGACAAAACCACAAAAAACCAAGTCCTTCCACTGCACTATTAGTCCATAAGGTCAAAAAATTAGCACAAACAATAGAAAGTGGGTAAAACAATTTTAGTAATAGTAAAAATAGACCATTTTGAGTTTTTTCACCCACATAGTGCATTTTAGGCCATTTCCCCCACAATCTTCAAGTGTCGATTGCGAGAGCTATGATCAAAAAAATCAACAACCGTCTGGACCAAGTAAGTGCCCACCCCCTCTACTTCAATTTCAATGGTTTAAATTTCAATTTTAGGCCCCATTTTTTTAGTATTAGAGGGAATAATATGGAAATTAGGGTGTATATAGGTAATAGTTCATCGGGTTGGGTATACGACCCCATATACGCAGGAAAAGTGAAGCCTTCCTGTATATGCAACCCTATACGCGACTGTTACCAAGTTATCCTGCATACAAGTCCATGAACACATTTCTGAAAGGTTTTAACTAAAAAAATGGCTTCTCCTTTGTAGGATGGTGATTAAATGGAGGGAGAGGGAGCATGATGAGATAGATTAAACAATGGGAAGGGATGCAAGGGACCAACAAGCTTTAAAAAGATGTTTCCTTTATAAATTTTGGGCTCTTAAGGGAATGAGGGCTCAAGTGAGGTTACTCTAGTTGCTAGTAAACTATTAGGATCCAGAGACAGAGTCCTTCAACCTCGATGGGAAACCATTGAGAATTGAAGTGGATGATATATACTTGATAATATAATTGTCTCGCTGAGGCAAGGTAGTGAATATCAAGGCCCGAAGGGCTGGGGGTGGTATGACTATGGAGGAGTACATTGCCACCCACTATGTTGCAGGCACAAATAAAGTAGGGAGCCAACTCCCAATTAGGGCGATTGAGAATTTGAGCTTAAATATCATTGTTCTTGTATTTACACGGATTTTGGGGTCGGCCTCATTGCACCAAGAATTAAGGCCACTCATGTTTTATGTGGTGGAGTGTTTAAGACCCACTGTTTATGACTAGTGTACCTCACTGCTTGCTAACATGAAGATCCAGTTGACAGATTGCAAACAAGGGAAAAAGATAAATTTTAGATTTGCATCCATTCTTTGTAGTTTTTTCTTTGAGACAGTTCACGACTTGAGCCCTAGAGTAGAGATTAATCCACATGGACAACATTATCCAACCATGTCACGGTGGACCAAAGTGATGAGGTGGCTAGGAGGTGGTAGGGTGCCAACCCCCTACAATGATGATTTCTTTTTCTGGTGGCACCGACAGGTCATAGCCATTGACAACTACCCTTACAATGAGATTGACTACAGAGGGAATCCAGACATGCCTTTTCCACTAGGTTCCGCCTATGGTGATATTGATAAGAAATGTTTTTATATATTTCATTTTTTTTTGTTTTTCAATAAAAATAAAAAACACAAATATTTTTGTAGGGTATCAAGTATTAACAATTGTTTTTTTACGTAGATGTAGGTGTTATTGGACTAATCGGTAGGTGTGGACACTAACAGATTTCCCTAGATCCACCTGGATCTAGAACAAAACAGGATAGGACATGACTCTTTCCCTAAGTTTTGACTGTTGAATTAGCTAATAGGGAGGAACAAATAACATACCTTAGTATCGCGTCCTAGGGTCTCTGTTGCTCCCACTTTGCTCCAGTGCTCTCGTGAGGTCAAGACCAAGACAACACAAACCAACCAAAGTGAAGATAGCAAAATATATTCAACTGTCAACTTATGTGTATGATCAAGGAATTACACAATAAAGTGAGAATGAATTTATGGGAAAGGGACATGCCACTGTATCATATTAATTGAAAGTAAAGATTACAAGTTGATCGCCTTGATGTTTCAAGCTTCCTTTCGATGGCTCTTGGCTCCAACACACACACTTGCTCAATCCTTGCATGAAGAAGATCAAATCCTCTTGATAGACTAGCTAGAGTCTCCAAGCTCCTATTCAAGCTAATTCCTTCACACAATTCTTTCACCAATTCTCCAATGAATCTTGCTTAACCTTTTCCATGAGAATTCCATCAATATATAGAAGAGAATGAGATGGTTACTTGGATAAGAATGATCCCACAATATCAGGGAATCCAATACAAGGATAACCATTCGAATGCCAACCCATTCTTCTAGAAGATTCCCTTCTAGAACCATCGAGAATCCATCTTTTTCCAAGCTTTAGAGAAGGTTCACACCCTAGCTATGTAACACAGTGCGAGAAGTTCGCACCCTAGCTTAAGGCAGCCTGCGAGAATGGGTCATTCTCGCACCCTGGTATATTAGCAACCTGCGAACTCTCTTCAAAAGTATGTTTTCTGAGAATAGATGAATGTCAATTTACTCAGGAGAAAGTTCTTATGAAAAGCCTGAGTACACCATCATCAATACACCATCATGATGACCAAAATCATGGGTAACAGAATGCCCCCCAAAGTATGAGGCCAGAACCAGTGACAACCGAAAAGACTTTGTAAACTGCATGTGTGTGTCAGAAACCAAGCACACACCTAATCGGAAACCTGCGAACAACCAAGCATCTACAGAATATCGCATATATTAATTCTGAGGTAGGTATTCCCATACTCAGATCACAGACAGATGACATTGTAGACATAGGTCATGGCCACCAATCATACACTGTGGATCCACGCCGTCAAAATATAGCATAGCCACCAAGAATACACTATGGATCTATGCGAGAAAATTCAAATTAAGACAACATAGCCATGAGACATACAAAGTGGATCTATGTGTCGCAAATTATACATATTCCATCGCAACCTAGACAAAGAGATGATATCTAGGGTCTTCAATCTCGTTGCCCAAAAGTATGAATCTAACCATGTGATTACATGTGTTGAAGTCAAACATGGCATAAACCACTTGATTATCGGTCATTGATGAAACTGTTAACAAGTGTGAGGGAAATCACCATTGATGTCAATGACTCCTAAGGCACTCTAGTACAATCCATCGACTGTGAATGAGTGAGTTGAAGTCGAACATCCGATGGAATATTTCGATCAAGGGTCAATGATGTAAACCCACTATCGAAAGCGAGGAAACCTGCCATTGAGGCATGCAAGCTCCAAGGTACCAAATAATTTCTAAGTCTTGTTTCTGGATAATGAGATGAAGTCGACGGAACAAAACTCGTCACAGAAGGGCCTTGATGTATCCCCCATCAATGACACGAAATGAGTAACATATTTTGAAGGTGAAACAGAGTATGATGTAAATTAGACTGGACACAGGGAAGGCCGACACGGAGATAATGGACAACTGCAAATGGACGACTCAATAAAGGTTTAAGATGGACTTCTCTTGAACATATGAACGACACAACCAATGATTTGGCAGCATTGACTCAAAGATGACACATGGTATGACCTTGTAGCAAATCGAATGAGAGACAAATGGATTTCCCAAACCGGCTTCAAATATAATGAATAGGGGGTGTCATGTTCAAGAGTGACACTTACTGCCAATCAATATGAAGATGATAACATATCTCTTTCCCAAATTTTCCCCCACCATTTCTGGCGAGTACCTCTTTATTTTTACACAAGCTTGAGGAGGATAACATATGCTTGTTGATATAAGCTTATCCTTCGGATAAGTCCTTCGGAGTATGTTTAATGAACCCTAAGAAGGAGTGGTTCGGTCCCATTACGGGTCTGTCGATGTTTGTTTAACGAGTCCAAAGATAGAAAACTCGAAGGTTTTTCAAGATTATAGAGTCTGGAAAAACACTTAAAGAGAGAACTCTCTCAGTTCCTTTTTCGTAAAATAGTTTGATGAGACCGAAAAAGAGATAAATTATTGCTCACCAGATGCTTTCTTCAAATACTTTATCGAGCGTGAAAATAGCAAGGTCACTCGGCTATCTTTTCATGTTTAGAGAGTCTAAAAAGAGCTTAAAGAGGACTCAAGGGGGGTTCCTTTTTCGTATAACCTTGTTGAGCCCGAAAAAGTAATAAAAGTATGCTCGATCGCGTTCTCATGTATTTTCGAGCATGAGAACGGACAAAGACCAAGCTCGAGGTTTTATACAAAAACCATAAAAAACAATCAAAACATGCGATGAAAAAAGAAAAATTATGTCTGCATCCCTGTATATGAACATCGAAGTCATTACGCCTGCAAAAGTTACACTCAAAAGGACATTAGGGTTTAGGTTTTAATAAATAAATAATTATAAAAATTCAAATAACATGGTAAGAGTAAATATAAAGGAGTAAAAACTCTTTTTACCATATCATTTTCACTTTTCAACTATTTGAGCCCAAAAACCCCTCTTTTACCCTCGAAATTCGGCGTCAGATTGCGGGAGTTATGAGTATCCATTCGACGAGCCGTCAACGACAGTAAGGTAGGCTCTTTGTCCTCTACTCTTTCATGGTTTTATTTTGCATTTTCATTGTAAAAACTCATTTTTTAGTTGGTTTTATGAGCCATACTTGCGCTCAACCATTCTCACAGGTGGGCTACACGAGACCTGCGAGAATGGGTCATTCTTGTAGGTGAGCCCACAACAGCCTGCGAGAATGGGTCATTCTTGTAGGTGAGCCCACAACAGCCTGTGAGGTTCTTGCACTGTACCTAAAGGGCACCTGCGAGAACCGCAAAGCATAATTTTTTTTTCAAGTTTTGCTCAATGAAAGAAAACCAAATTGTGAGTAGAGTTACTAATCCTCTTTTTGTGCTTCTTATGCAGGTAATTGGCCATCAAAATGGTTCTTGAATGGTGTGAAAGGGAGCACGAAGAAGATAATGCCATTGCTGGAAATCATCCACCCACTATTGCCGCTTTGAGAAACTGTGGTCTTCTGAAGTACTTTCGTATCCTGGGCATGAGTCAGGTTTTTAGAGTACCTTGTGCATATGTGGGATCCCGATCAACAGGTGTTCCATGTAGGGTCCACACACTGTCCTTAGATATTGAGGACATTTAATTCTTGACTGGACTGTCACGGCATGGGTACCACATGAGCCTGACTGGTAGCAGAGGTGGTGGGCTGCCCATGAGTGAGTACTTCCACTTACAGAGTTTTCCCGAGGCAGAGAGGAAGAAAGGGAAAGTAGCTATTTGGGGAGTGCGGGATTTGACCCTCCACACTATTTTATTCACCATTGCATGTATGGCCGGGAGTTCCACTCCTCACATGGCGCTCCAGAGTTACTTTCAGTATGCCATAGAGTGTATCGAACCTTGGTTTTTTAACTAGGCAGATGATGTGCTTTGTAGCATGAAAAGGCAGTTGACCAAATGCAGATGAGGCAACCTGAAGAAAATCGGGTATGGATATTTGTTAGTGTCCTTTCTCGAGAGGGTTCCATTACTGAGGCTGCAGGTGGAGTGAAATTTACCAGCTCCTAGGGATCCAAGAATGCTGAGATGGTGTCAGCTCATGGCCCGGCACGTAGTTGGACCAATTATCAAGTATGATGATACTTTCTTCGACTGGCTGCGACCACAGATGTTGATGGTCAACAATTATGCTTACGTCGGGTTGGATTTCCGAGGAGATCCGGACTTAGTACTGCCAGAGGATGCTCAGTGGGGGGAACTTGGTAAGAAGTACACATTTTTTTCTTTTTAAATGTTTTTATGAATTTTATCATATTCAAATGTTTTGTATATGTTCGTCCAAAGACTAAATACAAAATTGTTGTTGATGACACAGATGTGGGACCTTACCGACCTCCTGGTACTTCTCCCATTCAACGACGAGGAGAGGTAGCACCAGTGCCACAATGGGACGGCAAGGATTATCAAGCAGTGGAACAAAACCTAGAGGGTTTGATAGCAGATATTCCAGACATGCCTCTTGGAGAGGCTCCACGACGTCATCAACGTCACACAGTAGGAGTGTCAGAGTCCATAGGCCGACTGCTTCGTAGGGTTGCCCGGGAAGTCGTATGTTACCATGAACATCATCCATGACGTCATTTTGTAGAAGCTATGAGCTTCAGATTTTGACATTTTGGTCTTCGAACAAAATGTTTTGTAAAAAACTCTTTTGATCATTATATATACAGATGGCTTCTACCGATTTACCTTGTATTGTATGAAAATTGATGTGATTGATTTATAAATGATCCAAATGTCTGTCTAATACATAGTTAGCCAATGCATCAGTTAATGTATTTAGACATCTAGGAATATGTTGATATTCAATATAATCAAAATAACGTTCCAAGAGGCAAATTCACAAATACACCCGTAACAAAGTAGGACTTCGAATAGTATAGACATTACTTAACTGTAGTACTACAAGCTGCGAATCGAGTCGCACAACCAAATGATGGATTCTGAGTGAGATAAAATCAATCAACAATTCAATAATGGCACTATACTATGCAATATTGTTGATCGCACAGCCGAGACACACACCTCGTAAGGAGACAAGTTTGTTTGTAGGGGCGTAAATTGCCCATGCAGCAGAAGCAAGGTTCTGAGTACTACGGCTAGCGCCGTCAACGAAGCCAATATAGGGTAGTGAAGACTCTGACATCTGGAAATCAAATAGAACGTCACATAAGGGCAGAGACCAGATAATGACAAAAGCAAGCTATAGTAACACACAAGAAGTATGATACAATAAAAATACAAGTACTCGTGCACAGATGATTTTATGCATAGTACTTCTTCAAGTACAACCCATTCCTGGGTTCACTTAAAGGGATACTATCGTAATCTACTAACTCATAAGCTCCTTTTTCCAAAACTCGTCGAACTATATAAGGACCTCGCCACATGGCTTCGAATTTTTCAACTCCTAGCATATCCCGATCTTGATCATAAAGGAGAACGAGATCTCCTTTGGAGAAAACGCGAGGCTTGACATGTTTGTCATATTGGGCCTTGACACGTTTTTTCTGAGCTTCTATAACTAGGGTAGCATCGCATCGAGTTTCATCTAATCACATAAGATACAATAGACGTTCTTCCTCAGCAGAAGTGTTTGGTAGGAGTTCAACAACTAGTTTTAAAGAGGGTATCTCGCATTCAATTGGAAGAATGGCTTCCAAACCATAGACTAGCCGGAAAGGTGTAAACCTAGTAGCGGAATTGACGGACGTCTGGTAAGCCCACAATGCCAAAAACAACATTGTGTGCCAACTTGTTTTGTGAATCCCTATCATTCGTCGGAGCATAGTTATGAGAACTTTGTTAATTGCTTCGACTTGGCTGTTGGCTTGTGGGTAATAGGGCATTGAGTTTTTATGGCGAAGACCCAACTTTTCAGTAAGTTTAGACATCATGAAGTTTCTAAAGTGGCTACCGTGATCAGTGACGATAGCTTGGGGAACACCAAAACGATCTATGACGTGATTAAAAATGAATAACGCTGCAGTCTTTCCAGTGTTGTCAAATGTCGGCATCGCCTCGACCCATTTCGTAAAGTAATCGATGGCTACAATAATGTATCCATGCCCCCCGGTCGAGTGAGGGTGACATGTCATGAAATCGATGCCCCATTTAGCAAAGGGACCAACGGATACTACAGAGTGAAGAGGAGCAGGATGTGACCGTATCTTGTTATTATAGGTCTGGCAAGCATGGCACTTTTGAACGACGATTATGCAGTTGTTAAATAAAGAAGGCCAAAAATACCCTGCTCTTAAGATCTTCTGGGCAGTAGCATACCCAGACATATGACCACCACATGCTCCAGAATGGAAGTCATTCAGAGCTTTCCCGGCCTCGTCAAACGTTAGGCAGTGTCGAAAAATAGAGTCAATCCCCCGACGATAAAGAGTATCCCCGAGAATAATGTATTGACGGGCTTGATAGCATATGCGACGTTGATCAGTACTAGACAACGTTGGCCGGAAAGTATGGGTTTGGAGATATATAATGATATCACCATACCAAAGATCATGAGTGCTAATAAGGAAAAGAGATTCATCGGGTAATGAATCAACTGCTACATATTCCGTTTCAGAAGAGGGAAAGTCGCATATCAATTCAGAAAATACTAAGGACTTCTTGGACTTGGTGCGTTCAAATTCCAAGTCAAACTCCTGGAGTATCACAATCCATTTGGAGTATTTTCCCCCTAGAAATTGACGTGTAAGAATGTGTTGCATAGGGTTGCAGTGAGAAATCACTGTAGTCTTGCAGGAGAGGATATAGTGCCGGAAGCATTGCACGGCTTGGACGGCAGCCAAGGCTAGTTTTTCAACATGTAAATACTTGATTTCAGTAGGCGTTAGATTTTGACTCAAGTAGTATATAACATGTTCGTCGTTAGCATCATCCTCTTGGATGAGAACCATACCAATGGTGTAATCCAAGGCAATAAGATAGAGGAAATAATCGCGATTGTAATCAGGGGGAAAGAGAAGCGGAGCACGCGTGAGGGACAATTTCAAAGCTTCAAAAGCATTGTTGGAAATGGTATCCTAGACGAACTCTGAACCCTTTTTTAAGAGCTACGTAAATCCACAAGTTATCTCGGCATAATTTGGGATAAAACGACAAAGAAAGTTTGCTTTCCCCTGCAAACTTTGTAACTGGCGAAGTGTAGAAGGAGGAGGGAGATTAAGGATCACCTCAACCTTTAAAGGATCCACTCGGATCCCTTGACGTGAAATGATAAAACCTAGAAGGCGGCCGGATTCCACGCAGAAAATGCACTTATGAGGATTCAAACATATACGGAAGAACCGACAACGAACGACATTGGCTCAGAGGTGGGTTGGGTGATCGACTTGGCGCATTGAGTGAGTGGGTAAATCGTCCAGATATGGTTGAACGATGTGCTTGATATCATGGAAAGTATAAGACATGGCTCGTTGAAAATTTGCACCAGTGTTCTTGAGACTGAAAGGGAGTTTTTGATAGACAAAAGTACCCCAAGGACAAATAAAAGCAGTCTTATGTTGATCCTCAAGAACAATGTTGATTTGATTATACCCATAGAAGCCATCCATTAGAGAGAAGATTTCACTTCCGGCGCAATCGTCGACAATCTGATCGACGAAAGGAGTAGGAAATTTGTCTTTGGGACAAGATTTGTTGATATCCCTATAATCAACACATACACGAATTGTACCTTGTTTCTTGTCGATCGGGACAAGATTGGAAACCCAGTTTGTGAGAGCCACCGGATAAATAAAGTCGGATTTAAGAAGTTTCTCGACTTTGAGCTTGATAGCAGCTGCTTTACGTGGGTGAACTGGACGAAGGCGTTGCCGGACGGGTTTAGCGTCATGGTATGTCTTGATCTCATGTATCACAATCTCAGGGTCGATACCCGACATTTCTTCGTAGCTCTAGGTGAAGATGTCACGAAACTCTTTGAAAAGGGATGTGTAGGTGACGATTTCATCCGAAAAACATGAAGCTCCGATATGGAAATTTTCGACAATCCCAGGTTTGACGGAGATGTCAAGGGGAATAGTGGGCGAGATATTGCTTAAGTTCCCTTCAGAAAACACATCATGCACGAACGCGGGAACGATGGAAATGACAACAATGGTCAATGTGATCGAGATCCGTTGGTAGTTCTCAATGGTTTGTTGCTCCAGAAAGAGGATGGAACGATGATGTCCATCATCCCAAGGGGTGTCTTCCATGACAAACATGATCATTTCGTCAATGGGAAAAATGAAACGAAAAGGATCAGGAGACAACTCACCAAGAGAGGGGGTAGAAGGTGTTGCCGATTGAATGGCCTGATAGGTGGATTCAACTGGACTTAACGACATTTCATCACCGCAACGAAGATAATCTCCAGGGTCAGGTACTATCCATGGGTCGTGAGACATAGGAAGTTCATGAATCGAGGTGGAGATCATGTTAATTGAAGCAACAGACGAGCGTGGAACATCGGGAGGTGGAATGGGGAAAGTGCCCATTAACGAAGAGTCTTTAAGAAGGCCTACACCGACATTCTCATAACCCGGTGGGGTTTTAGCGATGAACGGTACGTTGCCAGTACGAGTATCAGAATTAAAGAAGGCGAGTTGGTCAACGGTGATGACCTTTCCTTGATGTGGGAAACGTACCACCTGGAAAAGGGTCGACACAAATGCACGCATGGAATTGATCTAGCTGCGGCCAAGCAGAAGATTGTAATCAAGGGGAGAGTCAAAGACTTCCACTTTGACTTGGACCATTTTTCCTTCTAACGTAATGGGCAATGAAGGAAGGACACCGTAGGGCTTAAAATCGGAGCCATTGAAGGCTTTAAGTGTGTTCTGGGATTCATTCAAAGGGGGAGAGCTAATGGCTTTCCAGCAAGCAAGAGACATGACACACGTTGAGGCACCCTCGTCGATAACGGTTCAGTANCCGATAGCTTTCAACAGTGCCTTCCGTTGTGTGGGACAACTTTGAAGGACTTCGAGGGCTGACATCGCAGAAGGTGCTTGGGCCAGATCTTCAACAATGTTGTAGTTCTGGGTAGCACAAGCATGAGGATTGAAAGCCAATTTTCGAACGACGCCCTTTGGGGGGGGGTCGAAGAACTATGTCGAGGCTCAGTCGTTTGAGATGAAGAGGACCGTTGGTAGGTGGAGTCGCGGGAGAGGGTTGCACCAAGGAAGGAGGTAATTCATTAACCTTATCTTTGGAGGGAGAATAATCTTTGGCTCGAGTAGTGAGTGCAATGTCGCTCTACTTTGAATCGCCAGTACACATGAATACACAAGATGTAGTAGAAGATGAGGGTTGGTCATGAATGACCAACTGAGCCTGTTGTTGAGACGGGAAGGGTTGGGACAAAACAACTGGAGCAGGTGGTTTTGGAGCTCCTTGAAGGAACATAGTGACCTCGGCACGTCGTGGACAATCCTTCATGTAGTGATCATCACCACAGATAAGACAAGGGTATCAAGGTTTTCACTTATCCCGATCGTCAACAGGTGTATCAACAATAACCAGCTGGGGTAGATTGAACTGCATTTACCTCAAAAGTCTTGCTAGTGGGAGGGGCAAGAGACGGAGCATTTTGAACATTAGAAGAAGTAGGTTTGGGGTTTGCGCTTGAGGCGGAATGTGGTTGGGCCTGGAAAGAGCCAATCACACCGTCAGCTGCATGCGAGGCAGCTGGAGTAGTTGAAGTGGTGGAAGTGGAAGGACGAGGTAAGTCAGGTAGTAAGTCGTAAAGGGTACCCGTTTGTGAATAAACGAGGTCAAGGTATTGATCTTGAATTATGGCCTGCTCTTCTGTGACTACTCCACCAATGGCGATGTCACGACCGATGTCATTCACAAATGATTTTGTGAACCATTCTGCCAATAACTAATCGGGAAGTTCGAGTTTAATGAGACGTTGTCTCCGTTGCCACTCATGAATGTGATCGGATATATGAGTGGCTTTGTTTTGTTTGAAAGAAGTCAAAATCTCGATCCTCGTGTCATAATGAATCGGTAACTGGTAGTGTGTGAGGAAAGCCATAGCTAGGGTGTTGAAGTCAGAGAATAAACCTCGTGGCAATTCTATATACCACTTTGTAGCAAAACCTGTGAGGGTTCATTGAAAAAGACGTAAACGAATAGAGTCATCCATCAACAAGTTGGATGAACACCATAGGTGAAAAGTCATAACGTGATTGTTCGGGTCCTCTCCCGCTTTGCCGTTGAATTTAGGAATGTCTGATGGTATTTTGGCTGGTATAGTAGGCCATTGGGGAGAGTGACGAATTGGATCATTTAAAATCCTTGACAAATCCGAAAGATCCAAAGTGGCTATGAAGGGTAACTGTCGATTCACCTGCAGGTACCGGTGGCTTTGGGGAGGAAGCCCCGTCGGTAAACCAGTAGGACCATAAGCAGTCCGTAGATAATGTGAAGACCCAAGCAGATTCGGTGGTGGTTGAAGAGGATAGTAGCTCATAGGATTGTACCCTTGAACAGGGACTTGAGTTTGAGCATTCACCCCCCAAATGGGATTGAATGTACCCAGATATGGTTGACCCATACTAGGGGGTGTCACAGATGCAGTTGGAAACTGTTGCCCCCCAGTCGATTGAGGAGGATGTTGTATCAACTGATTCCAATACTGGGCCAAGGAAGGAGGTATGTTTTTCCCATAAAGCGGGGTTGGTCCTCCCATCGAAGGTGGTGTTCCGATTGGGGGAAGTGTTCCAATTGGGGGTTGTGTTCCAATTGGGATTTGCGTTCCAATAGGAATTTTCCCGCTGAGAGGGGGTTGAGTCATGCCACCTTGGTGAAATTGTCCACCGATGGGAATCTGGTAATTTGGTGTGAATGACAGAATAGTGCCACTAGGATTAAGACTGCTAGTAGAAGACGAAGAAGGTCCTCCAAAAGGAAATTGAGGGAGTGTCAGAATAAAACCAGGAAGAGAGTGCCCAGAAGAAGAAGGGCCACCAGGAGAGCTAGATGGGGTTTGCGTAGGAGTGGGAATGGAAGCATTCAACACACGGTATCCAGGTGGTAGTGTCGGAGTGACATTGGGCGTACGCGGTGTGATGATGGGACCGAGACTAACCGTAGGAAACCCGGTTGGAACACTCCTAGTAACTGTGTGATGGGCCATTTTGATAGGGACGGTAAAGTGATAGGCAGTAGTAAACGATACTGTCTCTGGACTAGAGATTTTGGAAATCACAGGTGGGTTGATTTCGAAAATCACAGGTGAGCCTGGACCAAAAAGGTCCTGTCGGAAAACGCCTATAGACCAAAAAATATCTTGGCCTTCAATGCCTGGAAAGGGTCCAACTGGTGATCCAGAAGATGTAACAACTAAGTCTTCGGAAGAATTCAGTTGCATAAATGGTCACTCATAATCAGGGTGAAGTCGAAAGTCCTCTCGAGTATTGGTGATTCAGAAATGTTTGAGAGAGTCAGTTCGTTCCACTTGTGGCATGGTGACGACTGGGACTTCACTTTGTTGAGGAGAGCCCTCAGGTGTACTTGTAGGCAAGGGTTGAGAACCTTCCAGATGCTCTGGAGATAAACCCTGCATTCTACGTGAACGACGTGGAGGATCTATTGTAAACGAGTGACAAACTTCATGAAGAAAATTGTATGGTCGACTTTGGTAAACAAACAAAACGCGCTAGTAAACAAAATATAGGAAGCAACACCAAGCAAATAAGACCATCTAATTCCGAAGTCACTAGTTGGTGATGAAATCCAACATCTCAACAACGAGACGAGAAGGGGCTGGGCTAGGGTGGAAAAGTTACGTTGACGACCTGCTTAACAGACTTACACCCTGGTGTAAGCTCCCACACATAATCATGGGTATACCCTCCAAGGAGCCTGAGTGAGTTTGGCCAATGCCGATTCCAGGTACCGTGAAGACTTTCCCCTTCATAGTCACCTCGTGTAAGAACCTAGAAAGGTAGGCCACTAAGGTTACCACCGACAACAATAAATCCTGGGGGGACAGTCAACCGTCCGATCCACACGCACGGGCAGGGTATCTAGCCCGAAATCAACTAAAAAGGCTTCCACTCATCATTGTGGGTATGCCTCCGAGTGATCCCCGTAATATGTGCAATCTCTACACTGATATCAACAAAGAAGGGTGAGTAACTCTGTCAATATCAATGCGACCTCATGTTTAACCCTTGTGTGAGAAGGGCTTCCCAGGACAAGATGTTGTAAATGGAATTTAACACTCCTTAACACAAGATGCTATTGTGTGTTTTGTGCTTTGGAGAGTGTATCTCTCTTCCTACTCCAAAGCGCTAGCCTAGCTAAATGTTGGTGCAATAGAGCCCTAGAAAAGAGTTACTAGTTAAATTTTACAATTGCGCAGTGTTATTAAGAGTTGTTGTTACTCAAAGGAAACGGAGATGAAACTTATGTTGTATAAGACTCTGACCCAACGATGCATGGATAAGAATGAAATATATATCAATTTTCATTCAATGAATCCTATGTATGGGAGGGAAAGAGAATTTTTCTGGATCAAACTTTGAACTACAAGACACAATTTCCTTTAAAATGAAATTGCAACAAATCATGCAAAAATAACAATTCTCTATTGTTTCTTTTTTCAATAATTTCAACAATTGATTTTCAATACTTTCGAAAATGAAAATGCTTTTGAAAGAAAAAAGTTGTTCACTTTTCAAAAAGGACCTACACCATGATGGTGAGAGTTCAGAAAATCAAAAACCAATGAACAAGCAATAGATAAAAAACCCAAACCACTCTTTCAATGGAAACACAAAATAACAAGCAAACCAAACTAGTCTTTTCAATTGCATGAGAAAATTGATCTTTCAAACAATGAGCAAATGATAAAGACAAAGAAGCTCAACTTTCAACCGATCACCGGTTCTTAACCAAACAAGCACACTCAGATTCCAAAATCAGAGAGTATATCTTTGCCGAGAAAAGTCAAGAAATGAAAGTCAAGAAAAATGGACAGGAAAAGCCTTTGAAATCCTAAGACTGTTCGCACACGAAAATGAAGACAAGAAAAACATCAACCAATGGTCCAAGAAACTCTTTTGATGCACCTATGCTAATTTGGGCAGTTGAAAATGCAAAAATCTCAAATCCAAAACTTTGAAAAAGAGGGTATTACACAGTGCGAGAATAGGTGATTCTCGCAGGTGAGCTTTAAGCAGAGTGCGAGAACCTCACACTGAACCTAAAAGTAGGGTGTGAACTCAATAGATTCTCGTAGGCCACTGTGGAGTGCAGTGCGAGAATGTCTGAAACTAATCAAATTTTTGGAAAAAGACACAAAATTTGAATAGGCCTCTGGACCCAGAGGGTCTACCAGGGTATCCTGAAGACTTAGAGATTGATATGAATGGAGAAAGGTAAGGCAATAGAAAATGGCCAAGGAAAAATACCAAAAACCACAAATAAAACGAGTTATTTCCCCAACTGAGTCACCAATTTTGTTATCGGACTAATCGGTAGGTGTGGACACTAACAGATTTCCCTAGATCCACCTAGATCTAGAACAAAACAGGACAGGACATGACTCTTTCCCTAAGTTTTGACCATTGAATTAGCTAATAGGGAGGAACAAATAAAACACCTTAGTATCGCTTCCTAGGGACTCTGTTGCTCCCGCTTCGCTCCGGTGCTCTCATGAGGTCAAGACCAAGACAACACAAACCAACCAAAGTGAAGATAGCAAAACATATTCAACTGTCAACTTATGTGTATGATCAAGGAATTACACAATAAAGTGAGAATGACTTTATGGGAAAGGGACATGCCACTGTATCATATTAATTGAAAGTAAAGATTACAACCTGATCGCCTTGTTGTCGCAAGCTTCCTTTCGATGGCTCTTGGCTCCAACACACACACTTGCTCAATCCTTGCATGAAGAAGATCAAATCCTCTCGATAGACTAGCTAGAGTCTCCAAGCTCCTGTTCAAGCTAAGTCCTTCACACAATTCTTTCACCAATTCTCCAATGAATCTTGCTTAACCTTTTCCATGAGAATTCCATCAATATATAGGAGAGAAGGAGATGGTTTCTTGGATAAGAATGATCCCACAATATCAGGGAATCCAGTACAAGGATAACCATTCGAATGCCAACCCAATCTTCTAGAATATTCCCTTCTAGAACCATCGAGAATCCATCTTTTTCCAAGCTTTAGAGAAGGTTCGCACCCTAGCTATGTAATACAGTGCGAGAAGTTCACACCCTAGCTTAAGGTAGCCTGCGAGAATGGGTCATTCTATCACCCTGGTATATTAGCAACCTGCGAACTCTCTTCAAAAGTATGTTTTCTGAGAAGAGATGAATGTCAATTTACTCAAGAGAAAGTTCTTATGAAGAGCCTGAGTACACCATCATGATGACCAAAATCATGGGTAACAGTAGGTCCGTGACAGTTAGAGGGATTCCCACAACATTGACAGAGGAGTCGAGGAGATGAGCATGTGGGAGAAGATGCGGAGAGAGTGATGCAGAATGTGCAAGGGAACCTATCTTGATTGACGCATAGGATTCCTATGGTTCAAGTGGAGGATCTGCCAGAGGCGATGCAACAATAGGTGGTGGGTGTACCCCATGCGTGGGTGTGACTCTTCCGGCGACTCGCAAAATCTGTATTGTGATATCATGATACACATATGTATCCATCAACATAGATGCCATGGTCATATTATATACCGGCCATAAATGTATTTTTGAGAGTGTGAGCCCCATTTTGTACTATGACACCATATTTTTTGAAAGGATTAAATATAAAAAATATTGGTCTTCAACTTTACTTATATATGTTACAATGTGTACATGCATGAATGTGTTTTCTTTTCTTAGTTATGTGACAAATTCCAATCTAAAATATAATTAGCACATGCATTGGATACATGATTAGAACTTCTAGGTATATGATTATAAGTAAGAAAATCAAAGTATCGTTCCAAAAGTCATACCGGTAGGAATTGTCGAAGTAGAGTAGGGTCTCACACATGGTAACTACCGTTTAACTGACATACGACTAATTGGGAGTCTAGGCAAACCTATAATGACTGAACACCATGTGAAATGGCGTCACATAATAGATCTATAATGATGCTATGCTCAACAAAATTATTCGTTTATGGCTCCAGACGAATGCCACCTGAAGACACTAGTTGACCCTCGAGTGGGTAAATGACCCAAGCGACATAAGCCATGTTCTGTGTATGACGAATGGAGTCGTTCGTGAATTCTAAGTAAACTGAAGAATCCATTGACATATTCGAACCAAGAGAAAACTTGATAAGCAAGCCGATGACACAAAGGAAAAGATGTATATACACTAAGATACACTAGTATACAAAAGGTCACACCCAATATTTGAGGGTTCAAGAGTAATACCTTTTAAGGTAGAGCCCATTTCTTTCTCATCCAACATATTCCCTTCATAATATTCCAATTCATAGGCTCCTTTCTCTAATTCACGTCACACGATATAAGGACCGCGCCACATGGGTTTGAACTTTCCTGCCCCCAAGGATTCTTTGGCTTGGTCATACAAGAGAACCAAGTCACCCTCAACATACTGCCGAAGACATACAGACTTATCATACTAAACCTTAACATGTCATTTATTCACTTCGATAGTCGTAGAGGCATCTCGATGCTGCTCATTGAGACACTCTAGGTGTACAAGGCGTTCTTCAAGATCGGATGTGTCAGGTAGGAGCTCAATTGCCAACTTGAGGGAAGGGATTTCAAATTCAATCAGAAGAATTGACTTCATGCCATGTATTAACTAAAAAGGATAGAAACCGATGGAAGTCTTTACTGAGGTTCAATATGCCCAAATTTTAGGGTAAAGCATCAGATGCCAGTCATATTTACTCTGGCTGATAATTTTTTGCAAGATGATGTTGAGAGATTTATGCACCACCTCTACTTGTCCATTTTCCCGGGGATAGTAAGGGGAAGAATGACCACGCTTAAACCCAACTTTTGATGGTAAATATTTCATCATTTCATTATGAAAGTGACTGCCATGATCAATGATAATATCTCTCAGGATTCTGAACCGAGCTATAATTTGGTTGAATACGAAGAATGCTACAGTCTTACCATCAGATTTAATGGTAGGCATGGCCTCTTCCCATTTAGTAAAGTAATCCACAAACACAATGATATGCTGATGCCTCCTAGCCGAAGCTGGGTTACAGTCCATAAAATATACCCCCCACTTGGTGAAGGGACCGACACTGATGAATCAGTGAAGAGGGGCTGGGTGCGAGCACATTTTTCGAGTGAACACTTGGCAAGGGTGACACTTCTTGACCACTTCAACACAATCTTTAAAAATGGACCACAAAAAATAACCGACTCGCAATATTTTTGGGCTATCGCAAGCCTAGATAAATGACCACCACAATCCCCACCATGACAGTTGTTGAGAACAAACTCAGCTTCCTCCTGAGTCAAGAAACAAGGTAAAATATTATCTACTCCTTGATGATACAAAGTGTCACTGATTATAAGGTAGTTTTTAGCCTGATGACGTATACATTGTCGATTGTCTCTCGGAAGATGCTAGGATAGCTTCAAGGTTTGAAGATAAATTAGAATGTCTCCATACCAGGGGTTTGAATAAGAGATAAGGAAGATATGTTCATCCGCGAACGAATCATCATGGAAAATGTCCTCATCTAGTCGAGGGAAGTCTAATATCAACTCGGCAAAAACTAGTGATTTCTTAGACTTCGCCGAAGCGAAATTGAGATCAAATTCTTGAAAAATAATAATCCACGTATTGTATTTACTGCCTATGATATGCCTATTGAGGACGTATTGAAATGGATTGATATCTGCAACTACAGTAGTTTTTCAAAGTAATATATAATGTCGTAATATTTGAACCACATGTACGACATACAAGGATAATTTCTCTACGTGAGAGTATTTAAGTTCAGGACTGACTACATTTCGAATGATATAGTAGACAATGTGCTCATGGAGCTCATCCTTCTTTTGAACCAGAACATACCAACCGTCCCTTCGAATGCGACGATATAAAGAAAATAGTCTCTACTATAGTCTGGAGGCTTCAACAGAGGTGTCGATACCAAATATTTCTTAAGAGCATCAAAAGATTCCCAGGCTTGATCATCCCATATAAATGGAGTATCATTATTCAAAACATGCATGAAACCCTTAGTTAAATTGGTATAGTTCACTATGAACCGACACAATAAATTAGCCTTCCCCTATAAACCTTTAAGTTGTCGAATGTTGTGCAGGGGAGACAATCGAAGTATTGCCTCAACATTCATAGGATCTACCATGATCCCATGCTCATACACTAAGAATCCTAAAAGACGACCAGACCTAATGCATAATATGCACTTGTGAGGGTTCAATCGAATGTGATAGTAACAACATATCTCAAATACTAATCGAAGGTGGGTGGAGTAATCTACTCTCTTGTGAGAGTGAGCAGCAAGATCATCTAGGTAAGCTTCGACAATATGCTTGATATCGTGAAAATAAAAGGTCATGGCACGTTGGAAGGTTGCTCCGATATTTTTAAGGCCAAAAGGCATTTTCTGAAATGAAAAAGTACCCCAAGGACAAACAAACACCATCTTATTTTGATCCTCGGGTTTGATTTGAATTTGATTATACCCTGAAAATCCATCCATAAAATAAAATACTTCGCTTCCCGGGCACTCGTCAATAATTTGGTCAATGAAAGGAATTAGGAAGTTATCTTTAGGACAAGCCTTGTTCATGTCTCGAAAATCCATACATACGCGGATGGTTACTTGTTTTTTATTCACGGGAATGGGGTTGGACACCAATTCAGTCAAGGGAACTGGGTAGATGAAGCCAACACTAAGTAGCTTCTCTACCTATGCCTTAATAGTAGGGGCCTTCATAGGATTAATATCTCTAAGATGTTTTTGAACAGGTCTAGCATCCATATAGGTCTTAATCTCATGTTTGAAAATGCTGGGGTCGATCCTTGCCATCTCTTCATATGACCAAGTGAATACATTATGGAATTATTTGAAGAGATCGGTGTAGATCTGAATTTATTTAGGCGAACAATACGCACCGATATATATGTTCTCAATTTTACCAGAAATTTGAGAGATGTCGATCATGACGGTAGGAGAAACATTCACCATGTTTCCTTCAACATGAATACCATGCATATCTAATGGAACCACAACGTGACCAACCATCTCAATCAAGGTAGATCTAAAGTAATCCCCATTGATCCTAACAAGCTCTGGGAGGAAATAGGAGCGATGATTCATATTGTCCGAAGGTCTATCAGGACTATACATGGCCTCCAATATGGCTTCATATGAGGGTAAAGTATCATCAAGGAAATCATGCAAACAAGAATATTGGATGGCCCATACGGGCTCTAGAACATGATCCACCTTGTCCATCTATGAGGAGAAAGGATCTAGGTCAACAATAGAATCAAGAATAGACTAATATGCAACTTCTACCGCTGACAGTGGCATTTCCATCCCAATGTGTGACTGACCTTCATATGATATAGTCAGGGAAGGTAGGGTCCAAGGGTTGTTGAAATATGAAGTACAGAAAGGAACGAACCTCATCGATGACAAAGATTCACTCGAAATGGCATGAATGTGGTGAATTGGTTCCATGAAATCAAAGCTACCCATGAGAGAGGAATACATTTCGACACCAACATCCTCAGTTTCTTGCTGAGAATTGTCGATCACATGGACCGAAGGTACAACTAATGCATTAGGACTAGCGTGTGCAAAGGACAATTGATCAATCGTCACTATTTCCCTTTGTGAGGAAAACATAAAGTGCGGGAAATGGACGACACAACTACTATCATGGCATAAGTCCAATTATGCCCTAGTAGTAAATTATAGTCGAGGGGCACATCAACCACCTCGACATCAACCTCCACTGTCTTTCCACCTAACTGGACTG
>JASDQU010108943.1:69041-103990 GCA_032191745.1 Picea mariana | reverse complement strand
CGCCTGCGTCAGAGAACCATCAAGGAAGTGCTAGTACAGTGGAAAGACATGACTCCAACAGATGCCACTTGGGAACCAGCTACCATTCTGCAGCAGTTTCCACATCTCAAGCCTTGAGGACAAGGCTATTTTTAAGGGGGAGGACATGTTAAGGTCCTAACCCGCACATAGGTATATCAATGTATTCGGATGTAATAAAGGTCAATATTAGTAAGGCCTTTCAATAAAATAGAATAAGGCGGATGTAAGAAGACCTAATAGAAGCTTCTGCTTCTAGAAGGATCTTCCTCTAGATGCTTCTCTTAATAGACATATTTAGTATAAATAAGAGGCGAGGGTATGATAACCCTAACTTGGAGATTATTGTAACAGAGCGCTGCTCAACTGGAGGTTGCCCCCTCGAAGAGGCCTGTGAACATTGCTATCTGAATCAAAGTGCTATTTCTGTTGCTATTTCGTATATCATTTCTGTGTATTGTGAAGATTATGCTGGATATTTTACTGCCATTCTGTCATTTCTAGCATTTCATTTCTGTTTTGCATATTTTATATATCTGGTATCTTGCAGTTTGGGAGTAGCGTGTCTAGACATCGATGCCAAGGTGATTTGAGATATCTGGATATTATATCTTTTTCCACCATTCTAATTGACCTGTTACTAATCTCCATATAAGGTTTCCCAATAGGGTTGTGTTCATCAGAGAGGGATCTTAGATTGCAAGTCCTCCTTTGTCAAGTGGTTGGTGAACTGTGTTCCAATTGATTAGATGAATTTTTTTTGTATTTATTTTACCTCCTTCCCAAAGGAAGCTCCTAATTCTTCGAGATATTATTTCTATTATTCCTTTGGGCACTAGCAGAGATGCACATTGAAAAAGAGTTAAGGAAGAGATGATTGATTTAATCAGAATTTTTTTACCTATAGGGTTGGGCCAACGAGCTCCCCAACTTTGAGTTCGCATTGCCGTTTTCCCAAGGACATAATTCTGAGAGGAAGGGAGCTTCAAGGATATTGGTATACCTAAATATTTGAATGAAGACCAATTTTCTACCACCCGGAAGCCAAGGGCCCTTGAAATTGCAGTTGGGATATTTTCTGTTGGGTTCCATTAATAGATTTGACTCTTCATGTTGTTTATTTTTCCTCCTGAGGCCAAGAGAAACTTATCCAAAATTCTCCTGAATATTTTGGCTATTATGATGGACATGGCACCAAGAAGTAATGTGTCATCCAAAAAATGTGAATGATTGATTCCCTTAATTCCTCTTTCTATTTGTAGACTAGGGATATGTCCCAAATGACGCTCTTTTTCCAGCTTTGAGCTTAAATATTTCTCCATAATAATGTAAAGAGAGGGGGAGAGGGGACAACCCTTCCAAAGTACTCTACTTAATTGGAAAAATTGAGTTGGTCTACCATTGATCATTGGTGCAATCCATGGTTATCCAATATGTACATGCTTATATCTAATTTCCAAAGTCTTTTGAGAATCCAAAATTCCTAAGAACCAAGAAGAGGAATGCATGCTTGACTCTATCAAAAACATTATCCATATCCATTTTTATAACTATTCCTCTTTCTTTGTTATTCTGACTGGAATATATGGCTTCTTGCACAAGGATGATATTGTCAATTATTTTCTTGTTTTCCATGAAACCCCCTTGAATTTATGAAATTAGTTTTCCTAGGAGCGGTTTAATTCTATTAGCAATGACTTTTGTGAGAACCTTATATGTTGAATTGCAAAGAGAAATAGGTCCGAACCTAGAGAAATTGGAGGGGTTGGACTCCTTCAGAATGAGGGTCAAGAAGGTTGATTTTTTCTCTCCTCCCACTTTTTTCTTCTTCAATGTATAGTTAAGCATCCTCTTCAATTCATACTTGATTATCTCCCAGAAGGATTTAAAGAATTGTATGGAGAATCCATCCGGTCCTAGTGCCTTATATTTTCCCAAACTCCAAATAGCTTGAAAAATCTCTTCTTCACTGATTTCTCAAAGGAGATATTTTTTTTCTTCCTCAATGATGCAGGCTGAGATGTGTGCTATCATAGCTTGTTGGCTTCCCGCCTCTTCCTCTTCTTGATCTTGTGTGTAGAGTTTCTCAAAATGGGTCACTATTGTTTCCTTGACTTGGGAGAAATGTTCTAGAATATGTCCTGTGTCCACCTATATCTTTGGAAAATATTTTTTGGCACCTCTGCTATGAATACTTATGAAAATATGTTGTGTTAGAGTCTCCTAATTTGAGCCATAGTATACATGATTTAAGCCTCCACTCCTCTTCTTCCCTTCATAAAGTCAGATGTAGATTTTGGTAGGCTTCCCTTTCCTTTTGTAGATGAGTTTATGTCACTTCTTGTGCTTCCTTTCCCTATTGAGGAGTTTCTAATTCCAACATTCTCAAGGCTTTTTCCTGGTTTGGGGGGGTGTATAAGAGAGCTTCACTCAATATTTTAGAGCCGATTTGACTGCTCTCAATTTACTCTCCCAAACATAGTTTGGGGAACCTTGGATGGGGATTCTCCATTCTTATTTAATGATAGAAATCGCTGAGGGATTTTACAACCATAGGGATTGAAATAGAAGGGGGTGGGACCAAAGTTTTTGGGGGAAGCCAAGGTGAGAGAGATGGGTTTATGGTCAGAGATAGTGGAAGGGATGATATTGGAGGATATGGAGAGGGGTAAGAGAAGAAAATGGTTGTGAATGAGAAAGTGATCCAGAAGATATGCTATGTGGCCAATCCCTGAACGTTTTTTTCTCCAAGTGTACTTCCCTTTGGGGGGTTTGACATGATAGAGATCCCAACTGGAGATGAGGTCTTCCATCATCTCCCACATTAGATCTCTGACACTATTTCCTCCTCTCTTTTCTAAATTTTGCAAGATTATGTTAAAATCCCTAACAACTATACATGAAGGAAGATTTAAATTATCTTTTAAGAATAAAAAAGATATCCATCATTCAATCTTATCCATATGTCTATTGGGAATATATAGATTGATAATAGAGATTTTATGACCATTTTCTCCATTACAAAAAACAATGAGTAACCAGTGATTTGAATGAAAAGTTACCTCTAGATCAAGTTGAGATGAGTCCCACAAGGTCATGATTCCTCCTGATGCCCCTGCTGATCTTATAGTTTCTCCTTCACTATTTCAAAATGGTATTTTCCCTGTTTGTATGGATTTTGATTCCTCCATTTTAGTCTCATCAAGGAGAATTACAAAGGGCTTCTCAGATTTGATAAGGTATCTAAGAGCTTCGACCTTGGCTTTGTTGTCGAAGGCTCTGCGATTCCAGGAGAGGATCTTCATTGTTTTTAGGTTTTGGCGTCCCGTCCACTTAGGGAGGGTGGGATCTAGGATTCTATTCCTTTTTTGTTTCCTTTCTGACCGATATTGATTAGTGATCTCTCCATTGAATATTGTTTTCCAAGGTATTTTTCTTTATTTGTTGCTTCTTCTCTTGTGTATTTGTTTGTTCTTCTATTGGAATTCTAGGTTCTTTCCAGTGGAATTTCTCCTTCCTTAGAGGCTTTCCTGGATTTTCTTTTGGGGGGAATTATTTATTTTATCTAAGTTTCTTTAATTGGGTTTTCTTTAATATTTTCATCTTCCTCTGAGTCAACCTCTTCTTACTCCCTGTCTCAGGGTTGTGAGACATGGGATATGGTTCTTGAGAAACTAGGGTTTTGGTTAGGGGTTTCTTCATCTTCTCTGCCAAAGTTAGACTCACCCAGACTTGCATATTTGTTGGTGGATATGAGGAGTGGTTCTTCTTGCACCTTTTTACTTGGTTTCCTTTAATTGTTTCTATTGTCTTTGGGGATTGCCATTGTAGGAGGATTCTAAGGAGGGTTCATGGAATGGGTAGGGTTTTTGGGTCTTGAGGGGTTATATGTCCCAGCAATTTATTTCTTTCAGACTTGCTACCATTCCTCTTCCTGTTATGCTTCTATTACATTATGTTCTGGATTATTTTTGGTACAATTTAGGGAAAAATAACTGTAATCATGGCAGATCTTACATTTGAAAGGAAATTGCTCATAGTTTAATTTATATACATGGGTCCAGCCATCCAGTTTTAACTTGATTTCTTATGGAATCCATTTTTCTAGATCCACTTCTAGAAAATTCTGAGCACAAGAAAATATTGGAGATTTTGGCTCTCACTCATAGATGTATTTTCCCAGCGAGTTCCCAATTCTTTTTAAGAACTACATCTCCCCAGCAATGAAGAGGGAGATATGGGAGATGAAACAACATTGGGACAACAATGTGGATGTCACACTCCAGATTAAATTTTGGATTCCATTGGTTCAAATACAAACTCCTTGAACCAAAGAAATATGTCCCTCTTTGAAAAATAAGATCCATGTCCTCTTTGTGCTAAAAAGGAAAGTGTAGAAACCGTTAACACAGAAGAAGTGATTCAGAATCCCTTTGATGAGAGGTTTACAGTTCCACAAAATCGAGGGTTCCAGTTGTCGAGGTGATGACCAAAGACCAGTGAATCTACCTATGAGTCCTTTGGCATCATAAGATAATGCTTTGTTTTGGGAGACTGTTCGTGTGATCTCAATCCTAGGGAGATAATATAGTTTCTTCACAAATTGTGTGAGTGTGGGATGGGAGGAGGTATTATCCAAGGATTCCACGAGCTGCTTGAAGGCCAATGCATCTACATCAAATTTTGACCAGGGGTCAAGATTCCCATCAAGCATTGTTGTGTGTGGGGGGAGGGGGGACTGCGATGGGAGAGGGAACAATAGGGTTATCAGGATAGGGATACCACAGAGCTACTTAAATGAATACAATATTGAATAATATTAGGAGTATATTTAAGGCATATATTTCAATATATATTTTTGAATCCCTACCCAAACCTGCCTTGAATTTTAAAAGGTGTGAATAATTTAAAAATACAATTTTATTTCCCCATAGACAAATTGGTTACCTTGAATTTCTCTATTAAAATTATTTGAACCCTTACCCAAACTTGCTTTGATTTAAAAAAAATTGGGAGTAATTTAAAAATTCAGTTCCTCTTGCCCCACAGGCAACATAGCTACCTTGATTTGCACAATAAAGATAACCCTAGGGTTCATATTTGTCAATTTGTTCTAAGATAATTTCCTTTGATATTTGATCTTTAGATGTGTCTTAAATCTATAAAAAGTGGACTTACATTGGAATGCACATTGGAATAGAGGGATGCATCTATCCTTAAAAATACCATCATTTCTTGCAATCCAAATTCCACATACTATTATCAAAATAATATCTTTGAAACCCTTCAATTCTGGCTTTCATTGCCAATTTTTAAAACAATCATCAGTTGTCTCACCTTGCCACTCATTCCTTATCCAAAACATTGTTTCAATTTCTTTCCAAACCGAGATAGGTGTATGCACAGGGTATTAACAATTCATTGATAGTTTCTTCTTGACCTTCATAGAGAGAACATATGTTAGGCCTTTTCCTATATCTCTTCTGCAAAAATAGCGGAGCGGAAATATATTTGGGAAATTGTGAAATATTGCATGTGTAACACTTCGCATGTGTATGCTCATGATATTAACATGTCATTGATAGTTTCTTCCCAATATTTATATAGAGAGAATATGCTACGCCCTTGCCTATTTCTCTTCTGCAACACTAGTGGAGTAGAGAGGTATTTGGGCTACTATGAAATATTGCATGTGTAATATTTGAACACTAAATTTTCATTGGAGGGAGGAAATAATTATGATATGGTAACTCTAAATACATTATTCATTGTAAATATGGGAATACAATAATTGTTTCTTTTAAAGTAAGGAATTGTTTACATGGGCACATGCTTTGGGACGATATAATAATTTCATCATGATTATTGAAAAACTGATATTAATGTTGTTAGTTTCTAAGATTTAGTGCATTAATCACATGCAATATATATATTTTTTATTTTTTTAATGGAAGAAGATAGGGTTTCATGGAATCTTAGGGTTCTCTAATTCCTAGGAATAGACGAGGATGAGGTGGATTACTTGGTAGAGCCTTTGGAGGGAATCACTATATTTCCCAAGGTGGATACCTTGCAACAAAATGATAACAATGAGATCAAACTTAGGATTCTAGAAGGAGGGTTTATCCAAAAGAGTTTGGAACATAACCCAATGCCAAAGTTTTGTAAGAACATGTGTTATGATTGTAAAGAGTCAGTAATGCAAGGATTATTTCCCATCCATTAAAATGGAGTTACAACGTTGAGGGTGATTTGGTATTGGGGAATGAGAGAGGAATTCGGTATTGGGGAATGAGAGAGGTGACACAATAAAAACTTGTCAAAATGACCCTTTGGAGCCACACCTAGAGAAGTGTGTGGGGGATGATGTGGTAGAGGAATGCTATAGGTCTGTGGAGGCCACTGTCAAACTTGTCACAAAGGAAAATGGTAACCTCATCACAAAGGAAAATTGTAACCATCAAAGAAATTTTGAGGTCTAAAATAGGCCTCTAAAGGAGGATAATAAAATGATAGTTAAAACAATAAAGTAAGAGCCATGAATTTTCTAAGGGGAAGAAAGAAAACTATTTTATTTTATTTTATTTTTTACTTATCTCCTTATATGTTTAATCAAATTTCAAGTGTATGCACTCATTTGATCTAGAATTGATTCCACATCTAATGAGTGCCTACACTTCAAATTTGAGTAAACCTTTAATGAGGTAAGTCAAAAATAATTTTGCATCCAACAAGTGCCTACACTTGAAATTTGAGTAAAACTATAAGGATATAACTTGAAAATACGATAAAAAAATAGTTTTCTCTATTTCCCTCCAAAAATATTTACTCTTATGGTTGACATCATCATCTTGAATCCTACTGTTTTTTTTTTAAGTTCATGTTGACAACACATTTTTTTTGTTTTGAGACCCATTTTTTACTCCAATTCCAGTAAGAGTGTAGGGTGAAGTAAATCCTCTAAAAGGGGGAGTGGGACTCATCGAAGGTAATTTGAAGGAGGGTGACTAGGGAATAAAGGGATGAGATGTTTCTATGGATATGGGTGGTAGAAAACCAAAAACGTGTGTTAAGCGAACCAAAGAAAATGAAAAATTGATAGTAGGAGAGGATATCACAATGGCACAAGTTGTATATATGTCCAACAAGACATTGATAGGGAAATTTTATAGCGGGAATATCTTAGAGAAGAATTTAGGGATTTTTTGGAATCCTCAGTGAGGATACTCACCTATTTATCACACAATGGTGCATGGTTGGTTATAATTTCACTTGAGAGCCCAAGAGGATGTTCCAAAGTTATGAAAATGGCACAACATTGGGGTTTAATGAATTTAATGATTAAAATATGGACCACAAGTTCTGATCCAAGAGAGGAAACAATAACTATCATCCTATATGGGCAAAGATTCCAAGCCTAGCAATGGAGCTATGGTGCGTCAAGGTTTTTAGAGAAATAGGGAACATCCTAGCATATTTTTTGGAAGTGTATGAATAGTTTATATCAAAGTCTTCACGAATAGTGACTAGGGAACTGGTTGAATTGAATTTGTTTGGAGGTTTAGTGGAGGAGCTCAAAATCAAAATGGGTAGTAAAACAAAGGTGCAGATATTGGACTACATGGGGATTCCGTTTTGGTGTGCTCGTTGTCATTCATGTGGAAATTTAGTAGCAGAGTGCGGTTTGAACTTCAAAAGTAAACAATGGAAAAGGAAAATCATTGATCCAATGCGTATGAAAGAAGGTAATACATAGGTCCCAACCAAAAAGGAAGAGTAGAGGAATGGGGATAAAAGGTTGTGGGTGGAATTTGAGGTGATTCATGGGGTTCAGTCATCCTGTAAAAATTGTGGAGAATACTTGATGAAGATCAAACAAAGTCTAGTGAAAGATGACTTAGTTCAAGTTGTTATCACACAGATTGTAGGTTGGTAAAATACCGACCCAATCCACAAATGTGAGAAAAATATGGGAGTAAATACCCATTATCACCTTAGATAGATAATCCCCTCTCCTTAGTGATGATAAATCACCACAAGGGGGGAATCCTGGTGACCCTAGGGGGAATGAGATGAGAAGTGAAGTGATGGAAGGTGAAACCCCTATAGTTCAAGCTATGAAGTGGAAAAGGGCTTGGATAAGAGTCTTTTTGATAAAGGTAGCTTGCCAAAGTATAGTGTACATGTAACAGAGTGTTGTACCTGCCCGAGACAAGACAAAATATAGAGATACAAGCTAGATAATCAAAGGGACAAGCAAGTAAAGCTTGTTGTCCTATATTACAGAAGTAAACAAGAATATATATAAGCAATTAAAAGAGCTAGTTATTGCAGAATTAACCATCAAAAGTACCAAATATTTATTGGAAAATGAAGCACTAAACAAGTAGATATTTCCCCAATAGTTAAGCATAAAATTTGATGGTGAAATGAGGATGCAGAATGAAGTTATCCACAAAGTATTAGGACAGTATTATGGCTGTAGAAAAAAAATTCTACAACAAAAATTTCCAACGATAAAATCATCAAGTAAACCATAAAAAAGATAGCCAATAAGCAATAGAACAATAATCTAGGTTTAGAAGTAAATTTCAATGGTTGAAAAGTGAGTAAATGATGAAAGAAAGTGAACTTTGCTGCAGCCCTAGTGGTTGTAGCATAAATTTATAATAACAACAAGAAATTCTTGGCTAGGCTATATGCCCTAGTGGCTGTAGCATAAATTTATAATAACAACAACAAATTCTTGGCTAGGCTATATGCCCTAGTGGCTCAAGCAAGCTAATAGCAAGTATATTTGATTCCGATTTAGACAAATGAAATATCTAAAAAAATCACATTTTTCAATGCAATGATTTTGTTTCTCCAATGAAATTTCAGATTAGTTCTTTAAACTATTGGGTAATGGAGTCTTGGTTGTAAGAGTTGGATCCACTACTTCTCTAAGGGTGTAAGCCCTTTTGCTCCCTAGAGAAAATAAATCCAACAAAGGAAAGTCTAGGAGGGTGTAAGCCCTTTTACTTCTCCTAGAAACCTTGTGAAAAATGACTTATCCAATAAAAATTAAGACAAACTTGGTTGAGTGTGTATGCCATTATACTCCTCCAAGATTTTTAGATAAGAATAACATGAAATAAGAAGAAATACCAACAAAATGCATAAAATTCCTTACTAATTCCATAAGATAGAAAGATAAAACCCTAATTTACCAAGTAAATTTCATCCACATGCAAGAAATAAGCCTCCAAGAGGGTAGTGCACCACTTTAGATACACAATAGACAAGTAAGAATCCACAAATTGGCACAAGAGAGAGAGATAGACCAAATTCCCAAAGAGGGAGAAAATTTCAACGAAGAATGTCTTATTGTCAAGTGAGAATGTTATGAAAATGAAATGTCAAATTACCTTTATTTATACAAGGTCATGTAAAGTAATTTTCTCCACTTAGTTAGGGTAAAACACAAAATAAGGAGTTCGACCTCATTTTTCCCATTTACAACAATAATTTGATTTTTACACAAAAGAAAACCCTAAAGGTGACATCACACCCTAATAGGGTGATGTTTTGGCATGAAGAGGAAGTCGTCGGGCCTCCAAAGGCCTAATAACCATGGTGAAATTGATTATCTTCATCAAAGTGTGCCAATCCTCCATCAAGTCATCACCACCACCATCAAACCCTAGCCCCCAATGTGACGTCAAGCTCCTGAAGAGGTAGTTTTGACCTTCCAAGGCCAAACGTTGGGATAAGATGGGCTAGTTATCATCGTCCAAGGTGGATTCTCTTGCCTCCAAAGGAAACGTCCATCATTTGTCATCTCCAAGGTGTGGGTCATGGAATCCACTATGTGGGCTTCAAGCCCCAATGAAGGTTCAATCTAGACTTGTTCCTCCAAAAATATCCATCAAGCAAGGTCTTGCAAAGACAAATGAATGTGCCCTCCAAGGTTCTCAAGTCAAATGTATCATTCCAAGTAAAATTACATTTAATACAAGAGTCACCTAAAAATGTGCATCAAAACTACCTTGTCAAATTAAAGAAGTGCTCAAAGACCCTATGCAACTTGTCAAGTTTAGGTATAGGAGGGTTGGCATGGTGACCGATTGGGTGAGTCATTCCTCAAGTCAAGGAGTGTGTCCTAGGTGGACCCTCTCTAAGTCATGAAAAAAATATGAAGTGGATGGGGGTAAAACATTTGGGCATGGGGTTCATGACATACAAGGGTTCATCGTGTCTCATTTATGGGTTCCTTTGTATAGGGTGTGTTGCACCTTCATTTTCAATGCAAACTTTTTCCAAGCCCATTTATTTCTATTAATTAATTAATGTGTTTCTAGGTTGAAGCCAAATTGGGAACTCTACCTAAGCATTAAAACATTGCCTACCTCGACTCTACCCTGGTCACATTATGCTTACCCAAGTTGAAGACAATGTGTGGGAATTCTACCTAAGAATGAAATTTGTTTCCCAAACATGCTCTACCTTGGTTGACATTTTTAAATTGTCATTTTTATGGGTCCCATTAGTTTCTTATGGGAGCCACTTCATTGTCCTCAGGATCCCTGGGTGAGCATCTAGGAGGTTTATGGTTGGATTTTATCTTTTTCTAGCTACAAGCCTCTGAGATTTCAACCCCTTATTCCCATGAAATGAGATACACTCCCTTTGATCCAGGTGGATATCAATGTCCAACCACCTATTACACTGGGTCAAAGAACAATTTCCATTTTGGCAGTTTGTTTTATAGTTTTTTGTGTCCCAAACTTCCGGGGCCGTTTTGAGGCCCTAAACGACATTATTTTGGGCTCAAAAACGCCTATCAAGTTGATAAAGGTAGATGCTAGGATGAACATAATATATAATCCTCGACTATACCTTTCCAATGGTGTATCGAGCACCCCAAATGAAGATTGTATCTAAAAGTTACACCCTTGGGAATTTGATGTATCAACTACCCCCATCGGGGCCCACAAACCTTTTGGCGTTTCATATCCCGAGGTTAGGGTTTTGGATGATTAGGTTTTTATCAATATTCTTTGATTTTAAAAATTCCTTTGGATCCTCATTGTACTCATCTTCTTTCGAATGATCATAGCTATCACATATCTTCTCAAAGATAAGCTGCCACCATTCGAGCAAGTTTGTTTCAATCTAAATTTTAACAGTTTCAATAATTTCTCTTTATTAATAGAAGTCAAATTTATTATATCTCTATGTATTTATTTGCTATACATATGTATTTCATTTCGTTCCATTTATAAACCTGGATCAGTGGTATCAGAGAGGTCTTCTCTTTGTTTGTTTCTCGATGCATGTCCCCAACAAGGTCAGGGTATAAGGAGTTGGGACTCAAAGTAGTGTAGCCCTTTCAAGACCGTCCCCACCGATCATGATGACCTCCCATGGAGGAAGAAAAGAGAGATGATGGAGCAAGATATCCTTTTAAACTATTGCTCGAGGAATCCCTTGTACGATTAAGGAACAATATGATGTATAACTTTGCACAGATCCTTCGATGACTGCTAATAGGCGACACATATTCATTAAGAGGCCACTTGGGAGGCACCACCCCATTCAAGGTACAAGTCAATTTTGATATCCCTTTATTTAAAGGCCAGATAGATGCAGATTCTATAGATACATGGTTGAATCTTCTAGAAGGGTATTTTTGGTCCATAATTTTTCCAATAGAGAAAATATTACCTTTGCACTCCTTAAGGCCATCCCCCATGTCAAGGATTGGTGTGAGACTTACTGTGAGCAAAAGGACCCTAAGGAATCTGCAATATTTTCAGTCACACCCACTTGGGATTCTTTCACGGATGCTATTAAAGAACAATACTACCATGTTGGAAGGTATGATGACCAATATACAAAATGGAATACACTACAACAGGAAAGGGACAATACAGTACTAGAGTTCACAAATATCTTCCATACCTTGCGCCCCAAGCTGGGTATCAAAGAATCCAAACGACATATGGTGATCAAGCACCATGAGTGTCTACATATATACATCTAAATAGAAATGGAGTTTACGAAAATCTCATCATTGTGTGCTACTTATTGATATGTTGTCAAAATCGAGTGTAAATTTAAACAAAAGAAGTGAGAGTTTGGATATGCAAATTCCTCATAGAAAAAGCAAAATAAAGGTGGCCCCAACCCATAGAAAAAAGGACGGATCAAGAATGGACCCCCTCAAGACAATTAGTCCAAGCCACAAAAAAATAATGGTAATGAGAAGATGAAGAAAGACATAGGGAAGTGGTGTGAATTCCATAAAATCCCCTAGCATAACACCGATGAATGTCACTCGAAGCAGTCATTGGTGGTCGACCTGAAAGCCTTAGAGTCAGAGGTAGGCTCTGAATCTGAATCATATCCAAACAAGGGGAAGTGACTCATCGATGTATAACCCAGTGCCATTGTCACTACCACCAAGTTCCAACGAAGTGAACTGGAAGAACTGGAGGAAGGGGAATGCCTTTTTCACTCGTAGATGTGGGTGAAGGGTGCTATGCTACATTTCATTGTCTATAGTGAAAGTCAAAAGAACCTGATCTCAACAAAGATCATCAAGTGGTTGAAATTTCCGACGACACCAAACCCACATCCCTACACCATCAGATGGATCTTCCAAGGAAGATATCTCCAAGTCAGCCAACAATGTCATCTGCCCTATGACATTAATCCATTCAAGGATGAGGTATTGTGTGATATTTCCCCCCTTAAAGTTTGTGATTTTATTTTAGGCCAACCATACTTGTGGAAATGACATGTTGTATATTAGTCTAGACCTCATAGTGTTATTATTACTTTAGGTAGACAATTGTACATAATACCAGAGGTAGCTCCACCTATCGCCATTTCTTTGGTATTTTCTAAGTAATGCAGGAAGGTCATTTCCCATATCGAGAAATTTTTCTTCTTCATGATTCGCTCTCAAGGTGAATAAAAGGTTGCAACCACATCCATGGCCTCTACATAGGGCCTCTCCACATAGTAGAAGCAGGTGGGAAAGATCATGGAAGAATACAAAGACATATTCTCATCACCCAACGGGGTATCGCTGCATTTTCAGGTCAAGCATTCAATCGATGTAACCCCTCATTCATCTCTACCCAATGGGACAATCTATCACCATTCTATGATGGAAAATGAGGAAATCAAGTGACCGATCCAAGAGTTGCTTAAAAATGGGCACATTTGACCCAACTTCTCACCTTGCGGGAGCCCAATTGTACTTGTGCAGAAGAAATATGGGACTTGGCGACTCTGTATTGATTAAAATTCCCTAAAAAAAATCATGGTCATGAACTGGTACCCAATTTCCCGAATTAATGACCTTCTTGACCAACTCAAGGGAGCCAAGTTTTTTAGTAATATTGACCTGGAGTTTGGCTACCACCAGGTCCCAATAGAATAGACTGATGTGTGGAAGATTTCTTTCAAGAAGGTCTTTTGAATGGCTAGTCATTCCCTTTGGTTTGAAAAATGCTCTTACAGCTTTCATTAGATTGATGGAAGATATATTTAATCCTTTCACCAATTCTTTTGTGGTCTTATATCTGGAAGATATTCACTTCTTCATCATGAATTGGGCAGAACACTTGCAACATATTCATCAGGTCCTTCACACTCCGCAACAACACAAGATATATGCTAACTTGGAAAAATTATACTTTAGCATGAACATGGTCCAATAACTAGGATACATTTTTGATGAGAATGGTGTGCATATGAATCCAGCCAAGATCCAAGTAAATATTTGTGATTGACCATCCCCGATCACACTAACTGAGCTTCGAAGTTTCTTAGGACTTTCCAACTTCTATTGCAGGTTC
This sequence comes from Picea mariana, assembly GCA_032191745.1. Classification (NCBI taxonomy): domain Eukaryota; kingdom Viridiplantae; phylum Streptophyta; class Pinopsida; order Pinales; family Pinaceae; genus Picea; species Picea mariana. The sequence continues at coordinate 90,122 of JASDQU010108943.1, read as the reverse complement.
GTGTTGGGATTCTCCTATATTGCATGGGCCCTTAGCCAAGTGAGAAAGGGTGGTGGAAAGGAAAATTTCATGTTGGGGAATTCACAACAACAAGTGTTCGATGATATGAAAAATTCATTTTTCTTAGCTTTAGTACTCTCCTTACCTGATCTGCAACAAAATTTTGAGATTGATATCGATGCCTTAGACTATGTCATGGGTGCATTTCTCACTCAACATGGTCATCCAATGGCATATCATAGTGAGACACTATCAGATGCCGTCCGTAGGTACCCCACCTATGACAAAGAATTGTATTCCATTATATAAGCCTACTAAAAATTGAAGCACTACATTCTTGGGAAGGAAACAATCATCCACATTGATCACAAGCTTCTGCAATTCATGCAGACAAAAGGAAAATTGCATAATGAGTTGCATCAAAATTGGTCCACATACTTGCAACATTTCCATATCAACATCAAATATAAGACAGGGAGCACCAATCATGTCGCGAACTACCTCAGTCAACCCCAGTTTCATCCTTAACCACGATGCTCCACTCTTATGGCCATGAGGCATCCGAGCTGCCCCAACTCTACAAGAGCGATCCTGACTTTTCTACCACTTACTAGATGCTAGGCACACATGCGAATGTCACTGACTTTCATCTTTAGGGTGGACTATTATGTCATTTGGGCCACCTCTGTGTTCCTTCAACTGAGCATGCAAAGCTAATTTGGGAAGCTCACTACATTTAGATGGTAGGACATTTTGGCATGTAAAAGACCATGTAAGTACTATAGAATCATTTCTATTGGAGAAAATTATTCCAAGATGTCAACCTGTATATCAGGTCCTACACTACCTACACCATTTCCAAACCAACCACTAAGAATAAAGGTCTATACACCCCTCTTCCTACTCCCGAAAGGCCATGGTAATCCATCTCGTTGGACTACATGTTAGGCCTTCTTTCAACCAAGTAGGGAAATGACTGTGTTTTTATGGTGGTTGATCGGTTTTCTAAGATGACCATCCTAACAACCTGCAAGAAGAATCTCACAATAGAGGCCACTTCCAAGATCTTCTTGGAACATGTGTGGATACACTTTGGGATACCACATACCATTATATTTGATTGGGACATCATTTTCCTAAGCACATTTTGGTCCAGCCTCTAGTCACCATTGGACACCAAGCTTACCAAATCCATCACCTTCCACCCCCAAAATGATGGCCACACAAAGGTTGTCAATAGAATGATCGTGCATATCTTGCACATGTACAACTACAAATATCCATGCACATGGGATAAGAGTATACCCTATGTTCAACACAACTACAAAAAATCCATTCATATCTCGACTGATCACAATCCCTTTTAGGTGGGGTTGAGATTTTAACCATTGGGTCCCATTGATGTCGCGCTACCCCTGGCATCCCCACAGGAAGAATCATCCCATGCTTAATCTGAGGATGAAAAATCCACCATGTTTATTGAATGGTTTCAACACATCCAACAATAGGTCCATGATAAAAAAATTACAGAAATCCAATGCTAAGTAAAAATAGTGCCATGATCAACACCGAGTGCCGCACAAATTTTAGGTGGGATACAAGGTCTAGTTGCATTTGGACAAAGAGTGCCTTACAAACCCCATCAGAATCTTTTTCCACTTTTCTATGGAACTTACACCATCACCAAGGTTGTGGGTGACAATTATTTTGAGCTAAGTATTCCCCCCTTCCTTGGCCTGCACCCAATGTCCAATGTGGACCTCCAACTATACTTCCCGCCATTATTGGACACATCAGAGATCGCAGAGCAGTTGACACCGATATATATCAAACCTGATTGCATGGAACATGCATCCATTAATCAGATTAGGGACACTTATATTAAGGGCACTCACCAAGAGAGGATCCAACTTCATTGAGTTGTTAGAGAAAGGCAACTCCTACACCAAGGAAAGTTGCTCACCCGGGGCCAATTTCAACAAAATTTTTCCCATATGATGGGGGTGATCAATGAAATGGATACCATTTATTCATAAGGGTATAGGACTGATCTAGGTGGATATCAGTGGCCACCCACCTATTCCACTGGTTCAAAGAACAATTTCTATTGTGGCATTTTTTTTTATAGTTTTTCGGATCCCAAACTTCTGGGGCCGTTTTGAGGCCCTAAATGATGTTTTTTAGGCTCGACAACTCCTAACATGTAGGAAAAGGTAGATTCTAGGATGAACGGAATATGTATTCCTCGACTATACTTTTCCAACTGTGTACTTATCTCCCCAAACATAGATCGTATGCAAAAGTTACACCTTCGGGAAGTTGACATATCAACTTCCCCCATCGGGGCCCACAAACGTTTTGGCGTTTCATCTCCCAGGTTGGGTTTTTGTATGTTAATATTTTTCTTATTTATTTTTTATGTTAAAAAGGCCTTTGTATCCTCACTGTACTCATCTTATTGAGAATGGGTGCAGCTGTCACATCTCTTCTCAGAGATAAGCTTCCACCATTCGAGCAAGTTTGTTTCAATCTGCATTTTTACAGTTTCAATAGTTTATGTTTATTAATAGAAGTCAAGTTTACTGTATATCTGTGTATTTATTTGTTATACATATGTATTTCATTTTGTTCCATTTATAAATTCGGATCACCCTTATTGGGTAAGTACACCCGAAAATCCCAAAAGACGAGGAGACAAAAATGATGAAGTGTAGAAAATGATAAGTATGATCGGGAATGGTACGATGACTAATCAAGGACACCTCCTAGTAGAAAAAATTTCCCCAAGGGTGACCACTAGGGCACAATGTCAACCACCAAGGTGAAACAAGGAAAAGAGCATAATTTCCAAGAAAATATTTTATAATCAAGAGTAGCTTTTAATGAAACATATTCAAATGCCTCAAGTTTTAAAGTGACATTTACCACAATACCTGACTTGTACCTCATGGAGAAAGACCCATTGTCTTCCAGAAACAAGTTGATGTGGTGGATTCCATCATGATGAATTGGATAAGTATGGTGGTGAAGCAGGTCTCCATCTGTGTAAGTGGACATCATAAGTCAATCCATCCCTCGACACTCCATGTCTGCAACCCGAGGGCCTAGAGACATCATCTCCTTAATTATCCCTAAAAATGAGGGATAAAATATGGCTCCTACTTAGGGACATGTTCTCATCGCAGAGTGCATGATAATCTCAACATCTCCTAGTTCGACTTGTGCTTACACACATTGAAACAACAAATTGTAAAATCTGGGGTGGTTGATCCAGATTTTATGATTAGAATGAAATGAATACATATATATATTATTAACACAAATATTCAATGAAAAATAACATAGATACCATAAAACTTGGCTTCTATTAATAAAAAAATATTCTAAAACTGTAAAATGCATACTGAAACAAGCTTGCTAGAATGGTGGTGGCTTATCTCTGAGAAGAGATGTGAGAGATGCTCTCCTTTGCAATAATATGAGTACAATGAGGCTCTAAAATTAATTTTTCAATAAACATGAATTCCAAAACCCTAGACATCCAAAAACCCAACACTAGGAGATGAAGCACCGAGAGTCATGTGGGCCCCATTGGGGCAAGTTGGTATATCAACTTCCTAGGGTTGTAACTTTTGCATACGATCTCCGTTTTAGGTGCACGATAGCACTTGGAAAGGTCTATCCTAGGAACACACATTATGCCATCACCCTCTAACTCTATTTATATTCTAATTGTGTCGATCCCTAAAAACGTTGTTTATGGCCTCAAAACAGCCTCAGAAGTTCAGGACCCGAAAACTAGGAAAAAACTGCCAAAATGAAAAACTGTCAAGATGAGCCAGTTGGAATAGGTGGGTGGCCACTGATATCCACCTGGATAAAACCTCCCCCCTTATGAAGAAATGGTCTCCATTGCATTGATTTCCCCCATAAGATGAGGAAATGTTTGCTGAATTTGGCCCCTGGTGAGCCACTTTCCTTGGTGCAGGAGCGCCCTGCTTTGACAACCCGATAAATTTGGATCCTCTGCTAGTGAGTTCCCTTGAAATGTGGGTCCATGATATGATTAGTGGATTATTTTTCATGTTGTCAGGTTTTATCTATGTTTGTATCAATTGTTCTTCTATCTCTGAGGTGTCCAATAATGGTGGAAAATATGTCTGAAGGAGATCCACATTGAACACTGGGTACAAGCCAAGGAAGGGGGGAATATTGAACCCAAAATTATTGTCTCCCATATCCTTGGTGATGGTGTAAGGTCCATAGTGGAGTAGACAAAGCTTTTGATGGGTCCCTATAAGGCGTTCTTTCTGCAAGTGCAACCAAACTTTGTCTCCCACCTAAAACTTGTGTGGCACCCGATGTTGATCATGGTGTTGCTTGTACTTGGCATTGGATTTCTGTAAAACATCTTGAACCTATTGGAGGATGTGATGGATCCTCTCAATGAACCATGTAGATTTTTTAGCCTAAGTGTGAGCATGGGATGAGTCTTCCTGGGTGGCCATAAGGGGTAGTGCAACAACCATTGGACCCAATGGTTGAAATCCCATCCCCACCTGAAAGGGGCTGTGGTCGGTTGAGCTATGTATGGCTATGTTGTAGCTATGATGAACATAGGGAAGAATCTCATCCCATGTGAGGGGGTTCTTGGAATTGTACACACGTAGGATATGCACGATCATCCAGTTGATGACCTCAGTTTGGCCATCCATTTGGGGGTGGAAGGTAGTGGATTTGGTGAGCTTGGTGTCCAGCAGTGACCAGAGGCTTGACTAGAATGTGCTAAGGAGATGACTGTCTTGATCTGAGATAATGGTTTGTGGTATTCAAAAATGTACCCACACTCATTCAAAGAAGAGATTGGCAGTGGCCTCCACTGTGATGCTTTTCTTTCAGGCGACTAGAATGGCCATCTTGGGAAAGTGATCAACAACCACAAAAACATAGTTATTTATTCTCTTGGTGGACATAAGGCCCAACATGTAGTCCATTGAGATGGATTCCCATGGTCTGTCAGGAGTAGGAAGAGAGGTCTATAGGCCTTGTTTCTTAGCGGCTGATTTTGAAATAGCGCAGGAAGTGCAGGACCTGATATACTTGCTGACATCTTGTCGAAGTTTCGGTCAGTAGAAATGTTGCTGCAGCACTACCCCTATCTTTTCTATGCCTAATTGTCACGCCACCCAAGTGTAGTGCGATTCCTAAATCATCTTCGCTCAATCTCTTGATGGAACACAGAGATGGCTTAGATGACACAACAACCCATCCTGAAGAGGGAAATTAGTGACAACTATGTTTGCGCCCAATATCTGGTAGGTGGTGGAGAAGTCAATATCATTCTCATAGAGTTGGGGCCATCCTAAGGTCTCGGGGCTGCAAGAGTCTAGCACAATGGTGAGTGCCGCGACTTGAAGTCGGCTATGGAAATTAGTGACACGGTTGGTACTTCATGTATTATAATTGATGTTGAGGTGGAACTACTACAAGAGTGTGGACCTCTTCTGATGGTGGTTATTCTGTAATTTTCCTTGTGTGTGCATGAACTGCAATGAATTATGATCATTGTGGATGACTGTCTCATTCTTGAGAATGTAATGCCTCCATTAGCGGTAGGATTTCACAATGGAGTACATTTCTTTGTTGTAAGTATATTAATTACATATGACATCTGATAGTGTCTCACTATGATAGGCCATGGGGTGGTCATGCTGAGTGAGAACTGCACCCACAACATATTCTGAAGCATCTGTCTCGATCTCAAAGGTTTGTTGCAGGTCAGGTAATGAAAGAACTTGGGTTGAAAACAAGTGCTGCTTCAAATCATCAAATTCTTTATGTTGGGACAGGCCCCACACAAAATTTTCCTTAACACCACCCATGGTTACTTGGATGATGGCCCATGCAATATGGGAGAATCCCAACATGAACCTGCGATAGAAATTGGCAAGGCCTAAGAAGCTCTGAATCTCAGTGAACATGGTTGGGGCTGGCCAATCATGGATGACCTAGATCTTGGATAGATCCACATGCACGCCATTCTTATCAACTATGTATCCTAGGTACTTGACCCTATCCATGCCAAAGGATAATTTCTCCAAGTTGGCATGTATCTTGTGTTGTCACAGAGTGTGGAGAACATGTTAAATATGCTGCAAATGTTCCGCTCAAGTCTTTTAGTAGATGAGGATGTCATCCAGATACACCACTAAAAACTAATTGGTGAATGACCACAAGTTATCATCTATCATCCTAATGAAATTTGCTGATGCATTTTTCAAACCAAATGGCTTGACCAACCATTCAAAGAGACTTTCTTTTGACTTGAAGCCAGTCTTCCATACATCTATCTAGTCTATTGGGACCTGATGGTAGCCAAAATTCAGATCAATCTTACTGAAGTATTTGGCCCCCTTGATATGATCAAGGAGATCGTTGATTCATGGAATCAGGTACCGATTCCTAACTGTGATTTTATTTAGGGCTCGATAATCAATGCAGAGTCACTAGGTCCCGTCTTTCTTCTGCACAAGCACGATTGATATTCCATAAGGTGATGAGATGGGTCGGATGTGCCCCTTCTAGAGTATTTATTGGATATGTCGCTTTATCTCCTCATTTTATAATAGATAGCGGCGATAGACTAGCCCACTGTGTCGGGGGTTATATCGATGGAATGCTTGACCTGACAGTGCATAGGTACCCTAGTAGGTGAGGAGAAGATGTATTTGTATTCTTCAACGACCTTATCTACTTACTTCTACTACATGGAGAGTTAGACCACGAAGGCCATGGATGTGGTTGCAGTATTTCATTCACTCTAAGAGAGAATCACGAAGAAGAAAAACTTCCCAGTTTGAGAGATGAGCTTCTTGCATTGCTTGGCATAGATCAAGTAAATGGATCTGGGTGGGACTACCTTAGGTATCCCTTACAATTTCCTATCAAAAGTGATAATAACACTGAGAGGCCTAGACTCATATACAACATGACAATTCCATAAATAAGTTCGTCCCAAAAGAAAATAACAAAATTCAAGGGGAGAAACATCACACAATACCTCATCTTTGAAGGGATTGATTCCATAGGACATGTGACAATGTTGGCTGACGTGAAGATCACTTCCTTGGCAGAGCCATCCGATGGTGTAGGGCTATGGGTGCAACGTTTTCAACAGGGCCAACCACTTGTTGACCTCCACTGAGATGAGGTTCTCTTGGCTACCTCTATCAACGATGAAGTGCAACGAGTTTTCTTTCACCATCATATGTGAATGAAAGAGGTGCTCTCCTTCCTATGGATCATCAGGTTCACCATGCTAAATCTTGGTGGTAGAAATGGTGGCACTGGGTTCCACATCAATGATACATCTCCCCTTTTATGGTTCTGAATTAGATTCAGAACCTGCATATGATTTGGAGGCTTTCATCTCAGCCACCAATAACTTCTTTGAGTGACAATCAACATTGTTATTCCAAGGGATCTTATGGAAGTCGTACCACTTCCTAGTATCTTTCTTTGTCTTTCCATTGTCTTTCTTTGTTTGTGGGTTAGAATGGTTGTCTTGAGGCTGTCCATATTTATCTTCCCTTTTTCTACGAGTTGGGGCTACCCTTGCTTTACTTCTGCTGTGAGGGGTTCTGAGACCCAAACTGTCGCAGTTTTTGTTTAAGCTTTTGCTCAATTTTGACAGCATATCGATAGGCCACGCCCAAGGATGAGATGTCTAGAAACTCCATTTCTTCTTGGATGTATCTATGTAGACCACCGCAGTACTTGATCACCATATGTCACTCAGAACCTTTGATACCCATCCTAGTGCACAAGGTATGGAAGATGTTTGTGAACTCTGGCACTGCTTGGTCCCTTTCCCACCACAGTGTGTTCTATTTTGTAAACAGGTCGTCATAACTTTCGACAGGGTAGTATTGTTCCTTAATAACAACCCTAAAGGAATTCTAGGTGAGTGCAACTACAAATGATGAGGTTTTCTCTATTTCATTTTTCTCATAGAAAGTCTCCCACCAATCTTTGACATGGGGGACTAATTTGAGGAGCGCAAAATTAATATTTTCTCTATTCGAAAAGTTATGGATAGAAAAATACCCTTCTAGTAGATTCAACCATTTGTCTACAACATCTGCATCTATTTGACCTTCAAATATAAGTATATCAAATTTTATATGTACCTTGAAGGGGGCGGCGCCCCTGCTCGAGGAAGATCCGTCGCTTGTTGGTAGTCGTCGAAGGATTTGCGCAAAACTATCCATCATCTCGTTCCTCTATTGCACGAGGGATTCCTCGAGCAACAATTTGGAAGGATCCCCTATCCTGTTGTATTTATTTTCTCCCTCCATGGAAGGTTGCTTGGGCATGTGAGAGCCTTTATCCTTAAGAGAACCAAGCTTGAGACCCAACTCTTTGTACCCTGACCTCGTCGGGGACATGCATTAAGAACAACAAGGAGAAGAATGATTTGATACCACTGATCCATATTTTATGAGCAGAAAAAAATGAATAAATATCTATATTATTAACACAAATATTCAATGAAAAATAACAGAGATACAATAAAACTCGACTTCTATTAATAAAGAAATATGCGGAAACTAAAAAATCCAGACTGGAACAAGATTGCTAGAATGGTGGAGGCTTATCTCTAAGAAGAGATGTGACGACTTCGATCCTTCGAAAGAAGATGAGTACAATGAGGCTCTGAAATCCTTTTTACAATAAAAATGAATGCCAAAACCATAGACATTCAAAAACCTAACCCTAGGAGATGAAACACCAAGAGTCATGTGGCTCCCATTGGGGTAAGTTGGTACATCAATTTCCCGGGGTCGCAACTTTTGCATACGATCTCCGTTTTAGGCTCATGATAGCCTGTTGGAAAGGTCTATATGAGGAATACACATTATTCTATCAAACTCAAACTCCATCAACAATATAACTGCGACGATCCCTAAAAACATCGTTTAGGGCCTCAAAACGACCTTGAAAGTTCAATACCTGAAAACTAGGAAAACACTGCCAAGAATGGCCAGTTGAAATATGTCGGTGGCCACCGATATCCACCTAGATGAGTGTCTCACTCACCCTTCTCTCATATAATAAAAATCCAAAACTTCAAAATTGACAACTAATATAGAAAATAATTTTTTGTACCTTTTTTCATACAATATAATGAAAGCAAAATACGTAAATCAATAATGCAAGTAGAGAAAAATAAAACTTAGAAATGAAATGCAACTAAAATATCATGAGAAATAAATATGAAAATGCAAGAAAGAAATATGACCTACCTACTTACCTGGGCCTTGAGCCCTGAAGAGGTCAAGTTCCCTTGACGTACGGTTGGAGAAGAGACCCACCCATTGGTAATTGCATCTTTCTCCCATTCATGGAAGACAAGTAGTATTTTCCTTCCTTGGAATTTTTCTTGATGATGTAAGGGCCAAGCCATAAAAAATCATTCCTATGATCATATTTAGGCTCGTGATCCAGGTGGATATTGGTGGCCACCCACCTATTCCAACTATCTCCTCTTGTCAGTTTTTAGTTCAACACGTCATTCTACACTTATTTGTAATTGTGGGTTCTACACTTCTGGGGATTTGTGAAGACCTACACATCTTCCAGGTGGATAATGGTGGCCTCTCACCTAATCTAATTGGATTATTTTGTATGTTTTCATGTCAACACATCTTGCTGTACTTCCAGGGCCGTTTTGCAGCCCTAAACAATGCTTTTTTTTGGCTCACCACAGTCAAACTGTATACAAAGTCTAATTTTGATGGCGTAATGTGTAGCTCTCTAAAACAAATTTCCAATGGGATATCACACACCTAAAATAGAGGTCGTATGCAAGATTTACGACCCCGGGAAGTAGAGGTACCAACTTACCCATAGGGGCTCACATGACTTTTGGCGTTTCACCTCCTAGGGTTAGGTTTTTGGATGTCTAGGGTTTTGAAATTCATGAGTAATATTAAAAATTCCTCTGGAGCCTCATTGTAATCATACTGCTAAGACATATGCACGTAGCAACCACATATCTTCTCAGAGATAGCTACCACCATTTGAGCAAGTGTTTCAGTTCTGCAGTTTTACAGTTTCAACCTATTTCATTTATTCAATAAAAGATATTGTTCACTGGATATATGTGTTGTTATTCATATCTCTATGTTTATTGTATTTAGTCTGTTAATTAGTTCGTTCCACTCCTAAATCCGGATCAGTGGTATGAGAGCAGTCTTCTCTGAATTTATTTTTCTTCATGCATGTCCCCAACAAGATCTGGATACAAGAAGTTGGGACTCAAATCAATCGATTCATTGCAATATAGGTCGTGCCAAGCCCGATGAAAACCCATGGGAGATGAAAATAAATATGATGGAGGAGTAGATTCTTTTAAAATGTTGCTCGGGGAATCCCTTGCATGACAAAGGAATGAAATGATGGACAACGTTTCACAAAACCTTCGGCGTCTGCCCACAGGAGAAGCATCTTCATCAAGAGGCCATGCAACCCCCTTCAAGGTACAAGTAAATTTTGATATTCCATTATTTGAAGGACTGATAGATGCAGATGATGTAGATAAATGGTTGAATATGCTCGAAGGGTATTTTTCAGTCCATAATTTTTGTGATAGGAAAAATATTACTTTTGCACTTCTCAAGGCCGTCCCCCATGTTAAGGACCAGTTGGACAGTTACTCTGCGAAAAGGGCCATAGAGGAATATGCAATATTTGTGGGTTCCCCTACATGGGATTCCTTCCGGGATGCCATTAAATAACAATACTACCTTGTTAGAAGCTATGACGACCAATACACCAGATGGACCACCCTGCGTCAAGAAAGGGACCAACCAGTACTCGATTTCATCGATATTTTCCATACCCTATGCACCAAGTTGGGTATCAAAGACTCTCAACGACATCTAGTGCTCAAATACCATGGCTATTTGGATATATACATTCAAACAAAGACAAAGTTTTTGGACATCACCTCATTGGGTACAGATTATAGATATTGTTATCACATATAGTTGTCAAGGGAAACAGGTCATCCAAGTCCTTGGTCTGCACAAGAAACATCCAAACACAACATTCAAAGAATCTCATTTCAGGATTCGGGAGTTTCGTCTTCTCAAATCCCGATTTCCTTCGGAGTTATTTTGCCCGAAGTTGCAGATATTTCACCATGCGTCCTTCTCCATCAAATGATCATTAGTTTTCTTCGAGACTTCAGGCTTCAGGAGTTTCAACTCCCCACTCTCGTTTTCATCCAGAGTGTTTTCTCCCAAATTCCTTTGATTCCTGCCACATGTCCTCCTCAGATCAACGGTCGTCATTCACTTCGGAGATCTAGCTCTACATGCACACTGCCCCCGATATCTTAAGTTCCAAAGTACATGGAGGTCATCAATTTAGACACGTGTCACCTCTCTTTTAATGACACATCAACACAACGACGTTAGGCCACCACATCAGATCATCCTCCAGGAAGTGTTCTTGTTCAGTCCCAAAATTAGCACCATCTCCAAGCGCAGTTTGAATGATCCTAAAGTTGACAGGTGGATAAACTTCAATGTGGGCGCTAAATTTGTAGGGCTTCCTAGATCGTGGATCGTGACCAGATCAATGACCACGCTTCATTGCAGGGATGAAACATGATAGAATGATAAAATTCTTGAGCGGTCCCGCAATTGAAACCATGGTATAACAAAGGAGCTACGTGGTGAAAGGTGGTGGATCATGGGCTCAAAAGTGGTGTGGATCGAAACTGCCTTTGGCGACCTTGAAATCATGTGCTTGTATAGCATCTAATCCAAGAGAAGCATGTGGCAACCCCCTAGGCACTGATCCTCGCCCCGATGCCAATGAGGGATCAACAAATGAAAAATGAATGGTGGTTGAAACCTCAACTCACTCCATTAATATAAGGCGTGGAGGGTCTGGCTGTGGGGAAAAAACCGTCAGCCTGAGGTACCATGTTGAACAATTTTTCCTGCAGGCCCATGCTAAGCTGAGTTTTCGTCTGACAAGAGGATACACACACAGTCTAACAGAAGAAGACTCAGACGTAAATATTTGAGTGAAATGGCCAGATCACATTCCTGGTAGTGGTGAACTGAGCCGATATAAATAGATCAATTTACATTTTATAAGAAGGGGGTGTTCTTCAAAGGCTGGAGAGCCGAGTGAGTTTTAGGAGCAGGGATCTGTATTTTTTCATTTTTTATGCATGAAGGCTTGGATTGTAAATATATGTTATTGAATATTCCTTTGAATCATTTTTATCAGACCGTCTTCTTAGTTTACATGCATTTTCTATTTTCCTTCTTGTCTGAATGTAATCTCTCTGATTGATGGATCCCTGAGGTGATGGAGGATCTGTTGTTGTCTTTCCCATCTTTCATGGTTCGTCATATGTTCTCTATTTTTCTTGTCTGAATGTAATCTCTCTGATTTATGGATCCCTTAGGCGATGGAGGATATATTGTTGTCTTGCCCATATTTCATGGTTCTTCATATGTACTCTGTTTTTCTTATTATCTGGACGTAATCTCTCTAATGTATGGATCCCTGAGGCAATGGAGGATCTGTTTCTATCATGCCCATATTTCATGGTTCGTCAGATATTATCTATTTTTCTTATTGTCTGAATGTAATCTCTCTGATTTATGGATTCCTGAGGCAATGGAGGATCTGTTGCTATCATTCCCATCTTTCATGGTTCGTCAGACATTTTCCGTCTTCTTCTTATCTGGAGGTAGGATCTCTGTGATCTATGGATTCCCGAAGTGGTAGAGGATCTGTTGTCATCTTGCCCATTTTTCATGGTTCATCACTCAGAAATTTTCTGTCTTCTTTCTCCTTATCACCACATTAATCCTTTTGTCTGATAGGTGGTTTAAATTCCTTCCTTATTCACGATGCTTATGACTCCATAGCCCAATGGTCTTGAATTGATCTGCAATTACTTCTGTTATATTTTCCTCTCTCTACAATCTCACCGATCCACCTTATCAAACCATTTAATCCTTTTACTTTATTTTTATGGGTACTAGGCTTATCCCCTTGCAGTCAAAGGGTGAATCTCAGTGCTAACATTAATAGCATTGTTTATAGGGACAGAAGTGAAGATATCTTCCCTGGGAGAACGACAACAATTAGATCTTATATTTGATGGTGAACAAAGACTAGACACATTCAGACTGCATATCATTCACCTGGTGACTCCATGATTAAAGGATCCAATGGCGAGTCCACAGTTTTAAGAAGTCATATTTTCAGATGGAAGTCATTTTGGCTTGGAGGTTTTCTCCTTTTAATTTCTCCTCTGTTCCTGATTTTCCAAATGTTGTTGCTACTTTGGATGAGTGGGGTGATTTTTTGCCCACATTTAGTGAACATAGAGATGAAAACCCTACAAAGAATCTGCTTGAGTTTCATGAACTCATGCTTTAGTGGGGAATACATCACGAGGATGTATTAATGAAGATGTTCATGTTCTCATTAGTGGGAGATGCTCATGAGTGGTAGCGATCCTTGCCCCCTGCTAGCATCTCCTCCCTGGAACAGTTTCATGCGGCTTTCAACAAGTATTGTGAGAGGTATTATTCTCCTGACACAATTGTTGAAGAATGTTGTGAAAGGTTCAAGTCTGATATTCAACAGACAATAGAGTGTTCCTTGTGTGATGAGGCTTGTGAGGATCCGATTGAAAGAGAAAGTAAGGATAGAAGTGAGTATTTTGAAAATATGGATGAGAAATTTTCTCTTTCTATTTCCCAAGGTGAAAGCCTTCAAGATATGATTTATGACTGTACTGATGATTGCATAGCCATAGATGCATTATATTTTGGGCCCAATGCACCTGTTGTCTCATATTTAAAAGAAGAAATAGTTGTAGAATAAGATTTTTCTCTTTTCCTTCAAGACTTTTCCCATGATGTATTTTCAACTTTGATTGAAGAGAAGAATCAAGGGATTGGTCATTTGTCTTTGCAAGATAAAAAAAAATTGGGCTCACCTATCTTTGATGAGTATTCAGACGAAGAAGAGCAGATCCCTACATCACATTTTGTTGACTTGGGAAGCAACCAACCTATGTATGACAACTATGAATCAGATTCCAATATGGATATGAAGAATTTTCAAGACCATACTAAAAGTCCTTTTCCTTTATACACTAAGGAACAACATTGTGTGGAAATCAGCCATCCTGGGTTCGTAGAAGACATTGAACAACCATCTATGTGAATCAGTAAACCTGCATGTACCATGCTTGAACTTGAATCTATAGACAACATCAAACAACATATGATTAGTGAAGAAATTAGTCCGCAACCATGTTCAGATTTGAAGGTAGATGAAAGTGGTAGATTCCATGGGAAAGAGAATATGACGAGGATATTTGATCTTCAGTTGGAACAATATCAGGTTGAGGTATTTCCTTACGGTTTTCATGATCCGTTTTCTGATTATATGGAGTCTTTGAGCAGTTCAAATGACAAATTGTTTTTTTCAAAAAAGGGTTGGTTCTGCTGTCCTTTCAAAACACATTTATGTATGTCATGGGTTATTTCATTCGTCTTTTCTAGACCAATAATTTCACTTGTTAATCAATTGCTTGGATGGCTATGGTGGAAGTTTGCTTTCACCTAACACGTTATAAAAAATCAGTTAGTGTAGGATTGTACATAAATAAGCTCCTTATGGAGCATATGTGTTTTCTTTCTTTTGTGACTTAAGTAGTGTACATATCAACCTGATATCTTCAGCGAAATGTATTTGATCTCGAAACCACTACCCAACAACTAAGGCACTGAAACTGCTAAGGGAAACAGGTCGTCCAAGTCCTTGGTCTGCATAGGAAACATCCAAACGCAACATTCAAAGCAACTCATTTCGAGCTTCGGGAGTTTCATCTTCTCGACTCCTAATTTCCTCCAAAGTTCTTTTTCCTGAATTTGTAGATATTTCACCACACGTCCTTCTCCATCAGACGATCATTAGTTTGCTTTGAAACTCTGGGCTTTGGGAGTTTCAGCTCCCTGCTCTTGTTTTCATCGGGAGTGTTTTCTCCCGAAGTCCTCTGATCGCTGCCGCGTGTCCATCCAAATCTAACAGTGGTAGTTTTCTTCGAGACTTCGGGCTTCAGGAGTTTCAACTTCATTGCTCTCCTTTTCCTCCGAAGTGTTTTTTCCCAAAGTCCACAGATTCCTATCATGTGTCCTCCTCAGATCGATGGTCATCATTCACTTCGAAGCTCCAAATCTACATGAAGACTGCCCCCAATCTCTTAAGTTCCAAAGTACATGGTGGTCATCAATTCAAACACGTTTCAACTCTCTTTTCATGACACATTTGTTGATTTAGGTTGATTGTCATTGAAGTCAACCCTTGAAGAAAGCCCCGTAGCACAAAGGTTTGGTAATGGACCCAAGATTGTTTGATGTAAAGATGACTCATTATTGTGTTGACTCCAAAGTGGTCCCCTTATGGTGAAATCCCTCACGGGAAGACGCTTTGCGGATTGAGTTATCCTAGAAGTATGTTAGAGAACCCATTCTTATTTGTGGAATAATGAGATGAACGCCAGTGAATTTTTCAGTGAAACTATCTTATATGGATATTTCTTGTCATTTCATTTCTGGTGGTATGTGGAACATCACACAACTCCTCACGGTTAGAGAGTTATGGCCATGAGAAGTTGGAGAACCCGAGTTTGGGTAATGGACCCAAGTTTGTTTGATGGATAATGGTATGAGTTTTGGTATATTTTCAGGTAATACTATTCTATATGGATAGTACATGTCATTCCATTTCTGGTGGTATATGGAACGTCACATAACTCCTCATGGTTTGAGAGTTATGGCCTTACGAAGTTGGAGGACCCTCATATGTCATCTAGAAGCCCCAAAAGGTCAAAGTAGTCAAAGTGGTTTAAGAGATTTTAAATGGTAAATAATAAAGTGAAGTGATGAGTGTACTATAATTCAAAGTGAATACAAAATAAATTAATTCAATAATAAATTTAATGGAGAAATTAGAAGTGGGTTAACCCTAAAATAATGAAAGTGGGCAAAGTGACCTAGAAGATGTTTTTAAGGAAGCTACTTGGAGTGTATAAATAAGAGGCAAGGCTATCTCATTTAAGACACACATGAGAATATTGAATACCTATAGGTGTTTGAGGTAACCAAAGGATATATAAGCCAAATTTTTGAGGAAACTGAAGAAAAGAAGGCCAAAATTCAAGGAAGGATAAATTCTTTTGATGGTGCTTTCTAAGGTATGTTTTGTTCAGGACTCTCACCATTTTCGCAATAATTTTTTTTCTAGAATGATTCAGACCGTGAAATTGCTATGCCATTGAGGAAACATATCCAAGTATCTGTGGTAAAACATTGATC
This sequence comes from Picea mariana, assembly GCA_032191745.1. Classification (NCBI taxonomy): domain Eukaryota; kingdom Viridiplantae; phylum Streptophyta; class Pinopsida; order Pinales; family Pinaceae; genus Picea; species Picea mariana. The sequence continues at coordinate 73,695 of JASDQU010108943.1, read as the reverse complement.
TTGTGGGTCATTTTATTTTTGGATTTAAAGTCCGTGGAAAATAGGATTTGTGGCTAGTCCTGAAACTAATCAAAAACATGTGTTTCGGGTAAATACGTCATAAATGATTCATAACAGATCCAAATTCAGTAAGAAAAAATGTGTTGGTTAGAGTATAGTATTTATTATGCTGTGTAATAGTTTCATATCAATTCAACAAATATTACGTGCAAGGAACGCTCTACAAGGTCGCTCTCTAGAATAAGCCATAATTCAACAAGGTGTGCCATTTTTTCCATAAATCCTTTTCTGAGAGGTTCCAAGTACTGACACCTGGAGGAATTGCATAAAAAACACTAAAGAACATTGTATATCAGTTTCATATCTTTATTCATTACAAGTACAAAGTTATGATTATTTCAAGTTAGGGTTGTTGACTAATCCAAAACTAGTCTTGTGAGACTAAAGAAACGTTTGATAAAAAAGCTAGTCTCTTGTTGTTAAAGTTAAGGAAGGTTTGTAGGTATGTGATAATATACACCATGTCTATTACATATTTACAAATCATATCTGTATGATGAAATTGATGAGGTCTTTTGGTTGAGGTACAAGTTGGGTACATGGTTGGGACAATTAGTTGATGACTCGGCACATACATGAGGTGTATAGTTGATGATTTTGGTACATATTGATGAGTCATAGTTGATGAGTACTTGACATATGATTGGTACATACTTGGTACATGGTTTTTTTCACTTTCTTATGGTACAGGTTGATTATAGATTGTTTGGTACAGGTTGGTGCATGGTTGATGCACTTGTTTATGGTATAGATTGAGGTACAGGTTGATGCATGGTTCATGTTTACAATGATATATATCATAGTGATAGTGTGACAGTGGTTCCATAATTCTACTTCTACTTTAGGGTGGTTGGACGGGGTAAGGACAGGTGGTTGTAGCCACCTTACAATTGTAGCCAGAGAACATAGGGGGTTGTAGCCTCCTTCTGGCTGTAGCCAGAGAATTGGGGATTTGGAGCTTCCCTCGGGTTGTAGCCTAAGAAACTAGGGGGTTGGAGCCTCCTTCTAGTTGCAGTTTGAAAACAAAAGAAAATGGTTCTCTCAATGAATGTAAGTCTTCAAGACATATAAGATAAAACATTATGTGGTTTTCTCCCAATTTGGGTTTCCATGTAAAACACTGGTGTACTGTGTATGTGTGTGATTGTTCATTTCTTATTTCTCATTATTGGATAATAATTCTACATTGATATAACACTTGGATTATTTGGAGATAAAGGATTATAATTATGCTATTATTGATTCACCCCCCCTCTCAGTAATCCAACAGTTGGTATCAAAACAGGTTCCTTCAAAAATCAGTTTAACCACTGAAAGGTAAATCATGGAGAGTACCAACTCATATAAAAATGGAATACCACACTTTGATGGACATAAGTATTCTTTTTGGAGCATAAGTATGAGGACATATATACAAGAATAGGGGTTTGAAATTTGACAATCAATTGTAGATGGATACACAGTACCAACAGTTCCAACAACAAATGACAAAGTAGTGAAACTTGGTCAGAATAATTCCAAAGCTACAAATGCAGTTTTGAATGGTCTCAGTGAAACAATATTCACCAAAGTTTCACATTGTAAATCTACCAAAGATATTTGGGACAAGCTTCGAAATATTTATGAAGGAGATACAAAAGTCAAAGCAACAAAACTTCAAACTTACAAAGGTCAGTTCAAACAACTAAAAATCAAGGAAGATGAGAATATTGCAGCCTACTTCTTAAGAGTTGAGGAAACAGTGAATAAAATCATAGGATTGGGAGAAGAAATCGAAAAATTGTAATTGTTCAAAAGGTACTAATATCTCTTCCTATGAGATTCAACCCTAAGATATCATCACTAGAAGAAAAAATGGATCTGAACTCAATAAGAATGGACGAACTACATGTAATCTTCACAACATATCAAATGAGAACTGAAAAGGAAAATCTAGATGTAAAAGAAGCAGCCTTCAAAGAATCCAAAAGATCAAAGCAAAAGAAAAAGGAACAAGAAGAATATAGCAGCAACAATGACATTTCAGAAGATGATGAAGAAGTGGCCAACTTTGTCAAAAGATTGAACAAGGGAACCAATGGTAGGTATATAGGTAAGCTTCCTTTAATTTGTTTTAATTGTGATGGTATTGGTCATTTTGCTAACAAATGTCCTCATAAGAAAAAGAGAAATGATGAAGGTTACTCAAAAGACAAACATACATATAAAGGAAAAAGAAATACAAACNAAGTCGAAGACAAAATTGAAGAGGCAGAAGTTGAATATCGAGAAGAATTAATGTGTGCCATAGAAGTTATCAAAAGAGAAAAGAAAAAAAACGAGAAACTACAAGCAGAACTAGACAAGAAAAATGACACTCGAGAACTAGAACAAATGATCACAATATTGAAGGTTCAAATAGAATAAGATAAAATAATTGAAGAAGCACTCAAAGAACAACTATAAGAAAAGGACAAGATCATTGGAAACTTGGAAGCATAGATTGTCACACTAAGAAAGGATATTCAAAAGAAAAATATGCAGAATAGCTCAAAAGTTTTGGATGACATTATCAACAGTAAAAAATCTCATCTTGACAAGTCTGGACTTGGATACAATTAGGCAGAAAAGGGATCAAGCTCCAAAACAACAGAGCAAGAAACAAATCCAAAAATCTATGCAGAAACAATCAAAGGGGATAGGAAGATGTACAAGTAAGATTACAGAGACACTCCTCCGCCGAGAAGATTCAGATTTCAGAATCAATAATAGATATATAGGCCTCAAGAAGAAGACGGATTCATAAGAGCACCTTCTTTCAGAATATCTTCAACTCCCAGGTATCAAACTGTATTTTTTGGTTTATGTTATGCATGTAATAATTTTGGACATAAAGATGTGAACTGCAGAGCTAACAACATGAGCAATAACAACTTTGAGAGTCATACACAAAGGGGTTACTCAAGAAGACCTAGTGAAACAAAAGAAGAAGTTACAATAGGTTTGAATCTTTGAGCACTGAAGTGGAATGTTACAAATGTAACAATTTTGGACATGTGGCCAAAAATTGTAGAATGACAGTCCCTCCTAAAGAACCTCAACAGAATAACAACAGTCACAGATAAGAACCTCAGAAAATGACATGGATAAGAAAGAAAGATCAGTATAGCAATGAAGAATGCATAGTCGTTCTACAAGCTAAGCAGAAGAAACATGGTTGGTATGTTGACAATGGGTGTTCAAAACACATGACAGGTGATAGAGACAAATTTATTACATTGCGAAAGGAAATAAATGGATTAGTCTCCTTCGGAAATGATAATTCAGCCAAAATCATTGGATAAGGCACAATCCGAATTGGGAACAAGAATAAAAAGGCACAAAATGTTCTACTGGTAGAAGATATGAAACATAATCTTCTAAGTGTGAGTCAAATGTGTGACCAAGTTCATAAAGTTACTTTCGATTCACAAAAGTGTGAGATAAGAAGAGAAGGTTCAGGGAAATTGGTCGGTACAGCTGCAAGAAATTCAAACAACATATATGTGTTAAGTGAAATTGGAAATGAAAAGTGTTGTCTAGGAAAGGAAGATGAAAGTTGGCTATGGCACAGAAGAATGGGTCACATGCAATTTGATAACCTTATCAAAGTCAACAAAAGAGAAGTAGTAAGAGAAATGCCTCAGATCACGAAACCAACCAACACTTTATGCAAGCATTGTCAACAAGGAAAGAAAACAAAGACCATGTTCAAATCAAAGGAATATTCAACAACAAGACCATTGGAAATTGTGCATACTAATCTAGTTGGACCAACTACAACAAAGGGATTAAAAGGTGAGAGATACTTTATGTTATTAGTTGATGATTATACAAGAATGACTGCAATTTTCTTTCTCAAGAACAAGTCAGAAGCTTTTGAAAACTTCAATATCTACAAAAAAATGGTTGAAAATGAGATGGATTCAAGAATCAAATGCTTGATATTTGATAATGGAGGAGAGTTCACTTCAAAGGAATTTATGGACTACTGCAACAATCATGGAATAAAAAGACAATTCTCCATTGCTAGGAAACCTCAACAGAATGGAGTTGTTGAAAAAAAGAACATGACAATACAGGAAATGGCTTGAACAATGCTAATGTATTCCAAATTGACAGATATATTTTGGACACAGGCAGTGCATACAACAATTCACATTCAAAATGGAGTAATTCTAAAAAAAAACACTGATAAAACTCCCTACGAGCTATGGAAAGGAAGACCAGTAAATCTGAAGCACTTCAGAGTTTTTTGGAAGCGAATGCTACATCAAAAGAGAAGATGGCAGATGGGAAAGTTTGACTCTCGTGTGGAAAAATGAGTACTTGTTGGTTACTCAAGTACAAGGAAAGCATACAAGTGTTGCAATCTAAGATTGAACAAAGTTGTGTAAAGCATCAATGTAACAATTGATGAAACAAAGAGAATCAAAGGAAGAAGAAAACAAATCAATGGAACAATTTTTCGAAGAAGAAGAAGCAGAAGATGAAGTAGAAGAGGAAGATGAAGATAATCCAACAGAAACATTAAAGAAATTTCAACAAGTATCTCCAAAGACACCTAGCAAACGAG